>JAEBDU010010373.1:0-28921 GCA_016802625.1 Heliconius numata | reverse complement strand
TTGCGTGGTAAACGAACCAACTTCGCCTCGAAAAGTTTGCCTCGACAAGGTTAGTTTAATGTTTACAAACAGTATCCGGTTTTTGGGGGTGACTTCATTTCTTCGCGATTCTTATAAAATATATATATTTTTTAGTTTATAAGCAGAGAAGATCTGGGAACCTAATATTAAGAACTCTCCATGAAGGCACTTCCGTCCAATAAATGATGTATGGAACCCTAAAAACAATTAACTTTTGCTCACATAATACCTCAGTATCTGAACGATATCCTGGCTTACAACTATCTACTGGTATATAGCGTGTTTCAATTAATGTAAAATACGAGACAAGACGTAGGCTCGTCTGGGGCCTGTAAGTGCGGTGCCCCGGGCTGCGGTTGAACGTCGTTCACGCTGTATAAACTGCTACCGTACCTGCGGTGATGATAATTTACAGTAGGGTTATTGTATACTACTTTGGTGATGTTTCTATAGAATTTTGAATTTTTCTGGGGTTTTTTGGTAAATTTGCTGTTTTTTTATAATTATTAACTTTAGTTTGGCTATAGAAAATTATTCAAGTAACTTGATAACCTCTCGTAGCTTACCATTTTAAGGATAAGGGTTTAGGGCAGCACTGACCGCAATCAATGAGCCACAGCCTGAGGGCATGGATTATATGCTTTTGAAAATCTTATGTATGGGGCGATAAACAGGTAGACCTATTATTATATTATTATAAGTATAGTAGTCGAAAATCTATATTCACTTTTGTTGTTCTAATTTAGGACGTATAGAATTGTGAAAAAAACCTCTTTTTTATAAACACGAAGGCTGTTGGTTCAATCTAGTCACAGGTAAATTATTATATTTTAATCATTTTAATTTTCTCTATCTGGTAAACGAAAAACACTAAGTTCCGTCCCTTAATACGTAATATTTCATAAGAGGGCAGAAAGTGGAGAACTTTGTATCCTGACACTACTTTTCTTTAGGGGGAAACCGTAATGTTAATTGTAGCAGGTCTTCAATACTTAAGTCGAAATGCTCAACAAAATTAAGTAATACGAGTGCTCCTGGAATCTCTGATTTTTTTGTGTATTCGTTTCAATTGGATATGTTATAATTTCTCACCATACTTTAGACGTTATTAAAACGTTTTAATTTAATTATATTAGGATAAATGTAATTGTGCAATAAGCCTTCGATAGCTCAGTTGGTAGAGCGGTGGACTGTAGAGGGACTTAAACCGTCATCCATAGGTCGCTGGTTCAAATCCGGCTCGAAGGATTTTTTTCTTTGATAAATTATATTTCATTAAAAACATATTACAAGATATTTTCAGAACTTTATTTCAAATAATTAAAATATATTTTAATATTTTAAAACGATTTCGCGAATTTATAAATGTAATTAAAAACAGTCTTATCGAATGAATGCAACATTGCATTCGATTCCACATCTGAATCGAATATGCTGGTTTTCAATTAACGCGAATGGTACTCTATGTATCAGGTACGCGCAAACATGGAATGAGAATACTTAAGTCGATTGCAAAGTACTTAAAGTACCTAATCGATATTTCTAATTATCGATTTTAATCTTGTGTTTGTACTGCAGTATGCAATTTTAATTGTGTGTGCCGTGAGCCTTATTTTAAGCACATTTTTAATGGGAAAATTGTTTGATTATTAATTATTGAGTAGTTTTATTTATATGGTTCTTTTCAATTGCTTCATTTTTTCTGGTATTAGGTATATAATGAGAATGTCTAAAATTCTTAATTAAGCAAGGAAACTGGAATTAGGCTATAAAATTCTAATTAAAATATAATTTTATAAATAATTGTATGGTGTTTTTGTTAAATATATTTTTTAAAAATAAATATATTTAAAAAAAAAAATGCAAATAACTAAGATATTATACGTACAAATTTATTTTTAAATTTATACGTATATATGTATTTAACAATTGCTACAATAAAATAAATAGGCACTGAAATTGTTGCAATTTACAGTTCCTAATTGCTGATTGAAAGCAAACTGCACGTCCATGTTGATACTGCGACTACCCTTTGTGTTTAAATCTCAATGATTGATTGTATAATGAGAGAAATAGAGAAATGTCAGGAAAATGAGAGATGGAGTGTCTTAACACTAGGTTCCCTCTACCTACAATCAAATATCCAAAAAAAATTATACTACGCAAACACACCTAGAAATACCATAATATATTTATATAACTCTTATATATCAACTTTTATTCCTATTCTACAGTTATTGTAATCGCGTTAAATTCTTATAGACCTACACCCTGTTTACGACGCCATATATAAAATAGACTTATCTTTAGAGTTTTACTGGAATTCTTTGTTACGATGTCTTCGATAACTTCACCGATACTTATACGATCTGCTGGGAAATAAACGGAATAATGTTATTTAGAAATAAATGTTATTATGGTACGATAGCTTTGAAGCAGTTAGTAAGAATTTGGATATACCTATACGAGTATAATTGTTGCGGCTTCAAATCCATTCTGGGGCAAGAAGGGGTCAAATGGGTTATATTTGGAATAAATAATTTCAAATAAAATAAAACATTCAACATAATGCTGAATATATCTTTGTTACAAGAAATAATCAATAGAACACGGACTTTATTAGATACTTTAGAAATACAAATTTTAAGGCACCTAGTTTCTACCAAATTGTGTTATGAAATAATTTTTGTATAACAAACACCAAGTGGGAATCGAATCTAAAACCATTGCTAATAATTTTATTTTACACTTTTGTATTATAAACACTATATAAACTTTATGAGTAAACTTTTAAGTACATCGTTTCAGTAAGCGTGTACTAATTTTCAACATCACAAGTTTTGTATTAAAGCAAGTTTTCAAACCGCTTCTCTGTATAACTTGTTAAGTATAATATCTCTTAAGTTTTTCTATTATGTAGAGATATATTAAAATAAAATGTATTAAGAAGATAGTCGTGCCAACACGATAGGTTGTTGATTCGATTTCCATGCGAGGAAATTAAATATTTAATATATTCTTCCTCTGGTAACAAGGCAAAGTGCTGCGTGTAATACTTGGTAACAGGCAAAACCTCCAGAATTTGGTGGTAAGTTGGGAACGGAAGTGTCTTAATCTGAATGGGGTATCTTAATGAAAATATGTAATTATATTTTATATAATTATTCTTATTTTATCTAGGAACTCCTAGAGTCGAATTTGAACTGATAGGTAAATATATTTATTGATAGAAAGAAATATTTAGCCGACAATGAGAGTAACATAATAGCTTACGGAATTTACTTATTTATTTATATTTTATTAAAAAACAAAAACAATAAGAAATAAAAACGTATCTATAATAAAAATTACACCTTAAATCTTAGTACAATAATTAACAATAAAATAATATGACAAAATAAAATGATAACTCCGCCGGGACAGCTGTTAGCTGCCGTGACCAGGATTCGAACCTGGGTTACTACGGCCACAACGTAGGGTCCTAACCACTAGACGATCACGGCTATCGGAGTTGATAACGATTGCTCCGTAAATTGCGAATATAATCTTAAATTACTTTCACTTACATAACGGTATGCGCAAGCGACGAAATATTATTGTGAAAGAAGTGCTCTAGTTTAAATCAAGATATAATATAAATGCATATTTAGTTCAATTATAAAGGTTCGATTCCCACTCGAGAAATTGAAATATTTAATATTTTCATCTCCGCTCTGGTGTAGAGTCAAAGCGCGGCGTTGAGTTCCGCTATTCAACAAGCAATGCCTTCAAAAATCTAGTATACGGCGTGAAGCTGAATATAGAAACTATAGAATTTACTTTGTTCTCATTCTGTCTACAACAAAAGTTTAGTTAATTTCAAATACCTAATTCGGCAAAATGTACGAATCTGAAATTGATTTAGTTTCAAAACCTTCCAACTGACTGTAAGTAAGTATGACTGTTGATTTCTGAATTGGAGATAGCCTAGCTTATTCGTGTTACTGGAGTTTAAAAATATTATTGAAATTAGCAAAATATATAAATTTATAATTAATTAGAATTTTTTAGCTTCACTTGGGAACCTAGTGTAAGGCCCTCCTTTCCCCACTTTATGCTGAATTATAAAAATCTAAGTATTTGATATTAATTGGAGATTGCTGCATGTAATGTTGATATAATAGATCTTGACAGATGGAGAACGAAGTGATCCTAACCAAAAGAGAGGGGAAGTAACACAAAATATATCCATTACTCTGAGTGAAAATCGAACCCACAACGATCACGTTTACAATTAAACGCTGTCCCGTTTCTTGTCCCCAAGCCACGTTAATGTCAATACTTGTTTTTAATAAATTTAGAATATAATGATATATCTTTAATTATAGTAGAAATCAATAAAAAGAAACAAATACTTACAATGTAATTTATTTATTATCAGAAAATCCCAGCAAATATAACCTGATTGACGAAGAAAATGTATGGAATACATTAAGGGTTGATCAACTGGTTTAGCTTAATACATAATTTTGTATCTAATACATGTTTATTGACTTTTACTCATGAAATATGTATGATAAATTATCGATTCAATATAGTAGCGACTTGATGTCTCTTGCAATGATAGATACTGACAGTAGACTGTTGTTTATATTTTTTATAACCGACGTCAAAAAGGGGTATTTATATTTAAAACGTAAAGATAAGATTTGTTGTTGATGAGGGTAGAACATAAATTTTATTTAAAAATATTATGTTTATCAGTAAACCTTAAAATGAGGCTAATATTAAAAACAATTTCAAACCATGTACATCGAGTATCCACATTGGTAATTAACTTGGTTTAATTAGTGAATATCTTCAGTGACGAGTTCCAGCCAAGTTAAATTACCTCAAAACACGAATACCTAGGAGGCAGTCAGATTAAATTTTCAGTTAGATTTATATAATGTTCCCTAACCTCTACGCATCTTACGTAACATTGCGTGTTGAGAGGGGGTTTTCTCTATTTTAATAAATATGTTTTTTAATAACTCTCATCCGCCTTAGAAAATCGTATCTACTTATTTCTCTTCTTTTACTACTACTTTTCAGAAGTAAGGTAACGAATGCTGTAACTCAACGTCTTTTTCAATCAAAATTAAAAATATTACTACTGTACGTCATACAAATTCCCAAAAAGGATATGAATCCATAATTATTGCGTACAGTCGATAGCATAATTAATGAACCAGGACGACAAAATATCCACATAGAAACAATTTCATTTCAGTTTTGAGGAAATTTGCAAATTCCAATGTCTTTTTATATATGTATGTAAAAAACCTATATAAAACATAATATTCGCTGCTTTTTTTTTCTTTTCAACTTCACGCTGTATCCCGCACACAGCAGGGTAGGCAGAGGGAACCTAGTGTTAAAACACTCTGTTCCCCACATTCTGCCGAATTTTGGAGGCATTGCTTGTTGAGTGGCAGAACTTTGCGCCGCCGCGCTTTTACAGTCGCGCTTTGCCCCGACACCATAGCGAAGAAATGGAAATATAAACGTAAATAAATATTTCACCTCCTCGAGTGGGGATCGAACCCACAACTCTCGCGTGCCGCTGCGCCACCATGTCCTCGCCATTTTATATGAAAATCAAAATACTTCAATTCGTTACAATGTAGAAGTTATATCAACTTTAATTGTTACGTTGAGTTTAAAAGGGGATGGAGTATCAGAGTACAGTCGTAAAGGTGTTAAATACTACTTTGTAGAGCTCTAAAGTGTTTTTGTTGCTTTGAAAGGAAAAAGCTGTTTTTATTTAGACCTGTTAAATGAAATTCGTAAAAATACTATTATATTTCTTTTAAAAGTATGCAATATTTATTTTTAACGATATTTAAGAAAATTTTTAATTAACCTTTTGTTAACGCTGTACTGGATTTAAATTTGTATTGGATTTGAACTGGCTGGCTGCTGAGTAAATATTGTGAAGTTAGATAATTTTGTAGCTCACGCTTAGAATTTTTTTAAAAACAAAATTCAACACTGAGTTTTTTTTCCAGAATGAGGAATTCAAAATAATATAAATAGTAATATATAAATCGATATGACCATTTAGCCGTCGATTTTGTGGAATAGCGAGACAGAGTAGCTTTCCTTTGCCTACTCTACTCTATGTATATGGGATAATGAGTTAATTAAAAAAAAAAACAATTAGCCTAAACCAATCAAAAATTCACGACATTTCGTGTTCAGTCTCGGATCTCTCTCTCTCTCTCTCTCTTCGTCTTTCAAAGTGGTTAAAAAAAATAAAATATAACAATCATTACTCGAGTGAAGACCGTGTCCACAAGCATGTACTCTGACACTGTTTCACTGCGTCACAACAACCAAACATTTTTCATTATTTGCAATTTTCTTTTGCAATTTCCTCAAGAAGCTTAGAAAATTTAATTGTTTCGAGGAAATGTACCATTATCTGTTTCTTGTCGAATCCACTTTAGATCATCTTGGCTTTGGCTTAATTAGAGATCGTCTAATCCCGTTGAACGTTGTACGTTCTGATCTATTTAAAGAGCTTAATAGTAAGGTTGAAAGTAAATTACTTTTCAGTATTGTTTCTTTATAATATCAAGTGTTTTTTATATTTTCATTTAAAAATAAGAAGCACTTCTTTTGATGTCTAGTTACTCAACTGTCAATGTCTTGAAATCTTGGAACGGAAATTAGGGAACGGAGTTATTTAATGCTAAGTTCTATTATGTACCCGGCTATTTTTAGAATAATTTTCAATTTCGGTACATCCTTTTCGAGGTTGCATTGAGTGGCGGACTTTAATGCAGTGCTTTGTCTGCACAAACATAAAAAAAATATTTCAATGTCGGGGAACGAACTGAATACCACTAAGTTTACACATTAACGTTTCACTGCACCATAAAGATCCAGTCAATTTTGATAGTTATTAGTTAGAAGTTTCATTAGAAGTATAAAATGTCAATACATAAATTACGAGTAAATAATAGAACAGAAAAACTACATCATATAAGTAATAAAAAATGCACAAAAAGTAATCACTACAATATGTGTGTGTAGGTTCCACCGAGATTTGAACTCGGATCGCTGGATTCAAAGTCCAGAGTGCTCACCATTACACCATGGAACCTGTATTGAAAGGGATATAAATTACCTTGTTTGTTCTGCCCTTTTCATACATTGTGATATGAGACTCTCGCATCTTTTTTTAAAGACAAAGAGATCGGAAAAAGAGTTTCTACCCTATATGGAAAACATTTCAAGTTATAATATATTTGAACTAAAGTAATTATGAAAAGTATAGATATAGAATAGTATACACATAATGTGTTTATGTGTAAAAAGGACAGTGCAGCGTATAGCAATAGTTGTGAGTTCGATTTCAACTCGGGGTAGCCAATTATTTTAACTTTAATGATCTCATAAGACAAACCCATTAAGTGTGGCCACTGAAAACGTAATATCTGACACTACTTTTTATTTGGTAGACCGCCATGTTGATGGAAGGTATCACCACTGGAAGTTGAAAAACTGTAATCTTAGCCTCATATCAAGCTTCCCCTACTTTTCAACGTACCCAGTTTTTCGTGTAGTTACTTAACATTGTAAAAATCTATGTAAGTATATGTATTTTTACACAACTATGGCGAAGCCCAAAAAGGTTGACTTACAATAGTTTCTAGCGTGTATTTATGTATGTCTGTTTCTTTGTTCTCTTGTAACTGTCAAACCAGTGAACCAATTGAATAAACGAAACGTCATTGTGTTTGTGTAGATAGCGGGAGTGCTAATAAATAAGATTTGTATTTTAAACTGCTGCTTGTCGAAATATTTTTGAACAGTATACTATGAACGTACTACCTATCGATTCTCAATTAATTTTATTTATACTACAATCTAAATTAGGTAAATTTCTCAATATTTTACTTCAAATGAACTTCTACTTAAAGGTGAAGGTTTCCTTAGAGATTAATGTCGCACTTCACGATATTGAATGATCGGTCCTCTTAGTGAATGATAGCTAAAGAATAAATATAAATCTATATCTATATCTATATATATAATAAAACTGTAACGGGGGTAAAATCTGTACATTGAATATAAACTAAAAAAAACACTTCAGGGGGACTTAATACAAGTAATAGAAGGTAAAAATATAATTTTTGGAATTCTTGTCTGTCTGTCTGTCTGTTGTGGCGATTTAACTCAAAAACTACTGAACGGATTTAAATGAAACTTCTTTTGTTGCATAGCTATTAGTCTTCGCCTACATATAGGCTATAATTTATTTTGATGACCCGAATACCTGATGTGAGACCCTAGCAGCCCGCCTAATCTATAAGAGATATCAATACAACGAATTAGGAAAAGTTATTGAACATGCTGAGCATTTTCAGTTGACATAAAAAAAAATTGGATCCAATGTGGAACCACAGTCACCCAGCTAAACTTTATTACATATAATTCGTCAGTCGTCCTAAAATAAATTACTCTACGTAATAAACATTTGTTTTGACGTTTACGTAATACCATAATTATTATTTGAAATGGTTCAACACCAAATGATATAAATTTAAGTAAATATATTAAGTAAATATATACAAATTAAATAAAATTTAAAAAGAAAATCCATAAATCGGTAACATATATGTGTATCACAGAAAAAAAAGATTACATTCTTATAATTTTGAGGCCCGTTGTGGTGCAGTGGCACAAGCACGCGACTATAAACACGACAGGTTCTGGGTTCGATTCCTACTTGAAGAAATGAAATATTTAATATTTTCATTACCTCACTCCACGAGGCAAAAGTAATTTTATAATATCAATAAAATATACGAAATATCTTCTTTTTTATAAAAATTAATCGCTGAATGTGTTGCTAAGCGCAAATCTCGAGAGAAGCTGAACCGATTTCGCAATATTTTTTTTTGTAATATTCCTTGAAGTACGAGGATAGTTTTAACGGAGAGAAAACTTTAAAAAATTACCAGAAAAGGTCTAACAATAACACTTTTCTATATTCCCATACAAAAGATCCGTATTAATACTTAAAAGTCAATTTGGACTTTAAAACCCTACAATAAAGTTTAAATGTTAGTAGCTGGATTCCTGGAAGGCAAAACAATTGAGTGACGTTAGTGTCGTATAAATATTATAGCCCAAGATCGCAGAGCCGCCAGACCGACGTCATTTTAGCAAAGCTGAAATTGTGAGGACTATTAGTCTTATATGTAGTTAAGGCAGTATGCATACTCACTAACTTGAAAATAGAATCCTTTCAGAGGTAGCAAAAAATAACGGTATATCTCTTTCTGGGAAAATGATGAAGCCATTGGTTGATCTGGTTGCTTATGAGGGGTCTTGAAATAGTCCGTAAATAATATATTTAAAAATTTAGATTTAGTTTAATGTAATTTGCCCCAATTTTTAAGAACCTTTAGGACGTCTGGCAGAAGTAACACGTGAAAGAATTTGAAATATATATTTTTTTACTTTAAAACATATATAAAAACGGAACTTTCTACTTTAACGCAACTGGAAGTGCGCTTTAAGTTGGCACTATCTCTGAAGGGCTTTTTAAGTATGCATACAGTCTTAAGTACATATTAGACTATCGATCCTCAAAATTTCAGCTTTGCTAAAATGATGTAGGTCTGGGGGCACTGGGATCTCAGTCTATTAATGTCAATATTTGTCAATATTTCTATGGTAAAATGTCACTTGAAATGTAAACGTCTCTTTGTGCGTCTGTGCGTTACTAAATCTAAAAGCCACCAATTTTATAAAAATAATAAAGTGTTGCATATTGGTGGCTTACTAAATATGCCTTCTATAAGGTGGTGGATAGCAAAAGTGGTGGCAGAAGAATTTAATCGTACTGCCCAGAACGTGAAGATTGCAATGAACGTGAGCACGATAGTTGACTGATAATGGTGCAAATTTGAATCGAGCTGCGTTTTGTTACGATGTATCAATTGATACCAGCAGTGCCTACAGCTGTGTTGCTATTGGATCTATGAACTCAGTTTGCCAATATTGTAAGATTATCTTAAAATTGAAATTTAAAAATTGTTATTGTAAAATAAAGCCAATAGATTGTGTTGCGCAAATGAAAATGTGAAATTGATACCATAACTTCAACCTCCAGAGCCATTGTACTCATTGGTTTTAGGAATAGGAGCATACTCCATACACTTCTTAAAAATATTCAACAATACAGCGAATGCTTTCAAATGACTTCATTTGGAGTAACATAAGCACTTAGGGAAAATTTAATGCCAACTTTTAAGGTTTGTCATAGTATCTGCAGTTGTATGTTTATTAGTCATAACTATTATAGCCCATACGCAGTTTTACAATACATTTTTTCCTCAACAGTTACAAAGTCAAATATATCATAGAGCAGGTTTTTTGTTACCAGTGCCAGATAGCGACTACAAGTTTTAGCAAATTTATTTTATGAAAAATTCTCCACAAGAATTCAACCTACGTTGTGCACATAACAATTCAATGAAACGGTCAATAGTTGAACAATTACAAAATTTATTTCACGAATACAATTAACTAATTATATGATAATAATAAGTGCAATGTTTTAATGCACCTACTATCGATGAAGTTGCCATTGTTGTAATTGGAGAAAATTTGGAGCCACGTGATATTGTTTTACAATGTAGAAATAATCGATTACAACGTATTAAGGAAACACATCGCTCATATGATGCACTGCAATATCCCATTATATTTTGGCAAGGTGAAGATGGCTATGATTTTCCAATCAAGATGATAAATGCCATTACAGGTAATGCTATGTCATCTACTATATCAATTACTAAACACTTTAATTTGTTTTGACAGTTGAATTTAGATATAACTCAAAAGATCTACGAAACCAACAAAAATCAATTTGGTGGTGCAATGATTTTATTATCAGGAGGAGGATTGCCAGTGGTTCCACGTTCAATGCAAGCTGATGTACTGAATTCATGTTTAAAGTCCTCCAAATTGTGGAAACATGTCGAGGTATTACATTTAAGCAACAATATTCGTGTCATGTTGCAAAATGATCAATCTGGAGACATATTCTCTAAACAACTCATTGACATTGGTAATGGCAAACTTCCTATAGGTGCGGTGAGTGGCTGCATCACCTTTCTTGATAGTTTTTGTGAGTTAAAGTAATCAAAAGATGAACTCATTCATAAATAAATGAACTCATTCATAAATAAGCTTCCAAATGTTGCTGAAAATTATTTATTCCATGATTAGTTGAGCGAAAGAGCTTTACTGGCTGCCAAACACACTGATGTAAATGAATTAAATTTAAATTTTCAAGATGGCATTCCTGGCAAAATGAGGACACATAAGTCAGTTGATACGGCAACTAATGAAGATGATGTCGTGAACTATCCACCGGAATTTTTAAACTCACTTGATGTGCCAGGATTGCCGCCTCACAGCCTTCAATTAAATTAAATGTTGCGAAATATTAACCAACTGAAACTTTGTAACGGCACACGCTTAGCCATAAAAAAATAATGAATAACATAATAGAAGCAATCATATTGAAAGGAAAGCATAAAGGAGAAGACGTTTTAATGCCCCGCATCCCATTGATTTTGACTGATATACCATTCGAGCTTTAAAGACTACAGTTTCCAGTATGGCTTGCTTTCGCAATGACTATAAACAAGTCCCAGGGCAGTCGTTAAGTGTTTGTGGTATATAGAAAACTCATGTTTCTCGCATGGTCTGTTCCCGTGTTGGACAACCATCTGCTCTGTTTGTTTACGCGCCAGATAACCAAACAAAAAATCACGTGTATCATAAAGTACTACAATGAAAATGAAACTGAATTTAGAATAAGTAAAAATAAAATAAAATATAATAAGTAGGTATCATAATAAGATATTGGAAATTGTTATTTTTATTGTCATTTTTAATGAATATTACAAGAATTTAAAGTGATTTAAGTTTTTTTTGACATTATATAATTGTTAACTTATCAACTTTCTTGATTTTTTTATCTTACTAGCTGACCCGGTGTCGCCAATAGCAGAATACATATCATTAAAAAAAAAGAACCGACTGTTAGGCGATACGAAGTTCGCGGGTCTGCTAGTACAAAATAAATTTCTATGACGGAAAATATACATTCGTATATAAATATGTATGTGAGCCACATGTATTGAAACAAAAAAAAATAATTAGCTTCATGCTGTATATATGGGAGTAGGCTTTGCGTGTTGTGGCATACTAAAAAAAGTTATTCATTCCCTCGTGTGGGGATCGAACCCACGACCGTCGCGTTATATATATATATCTTACATTTATTAATTTATTTATTTTAAATTAATTTATTTAATGCGATCCCCATAGCACTATTATACTTTACTATTAGTGGACTTTATATGGAGTATATATTTAAATCAATTAAAATCACGAATCTCCTGCATAAAAGCTTCAACTTCAAAAGTACCTTTTTTATATAGATTATATCTCCATTCACACGATATCATTGTATGGTATGTAACGAGCCTTTGATGTTATCAGTTTCCCATAAGATGACATAACGATCTGAACTATGATATTTTTCTGTCATCACTGCCATCTCATTTTGTCTTTTATTACTTTTTAGGGAAAATTGCTTTTGTTCTATAAGGATACTGGAACTAGGCGCTTAAGTAACAAACTATAATATATAAAATAAAAATTTTGATGCACAGTTAACGAATTTTGAAATGGATAAAGTGAAACAAAAAGAACATGTTCTTCCAATCCATCCAGTACAAATGCCTAAGTAGGGTTTTATTATGTTTTAGGCAGAGGGTACTTAGTGTTAAAACACTCCGCTTTCACCCCCCAACTTTCGAGTAATTAAAATATAAAATAATTTATTTCTCCGAGTGGAAATCGGACCCACAACCCCCGTGCTTACAGTCGATGATATCCTTATTTATACTAATAAAAATTCAAATTCAAATTCAAAATATCCTTTATTCAAATAGGCAATTATTATAAGCACTTTTGAATCGTCGAATGATCGTATGAACAAAAATCTACCACCGGTTCGGAAGGCAGTTCTGCTGAGAAGAGCCGGCAAGAAACTCAACAGTTGCTCTTTTCAAAATCAATGGTACAATCACAATCTATTACATTAGCTGGCAGCTATCCTGCATTACATTCAATATACATTAATTCCATACATGCTTATCCTCTAAATATTCTTGAACAGTGTACAGTGTGCAATATCTTTCGAAATAACAAATACTAGATACTATTTCCAGTATATAAATAACCTCTAACTCAACTAAGTTCATACAAAATCCCAGTATAGCACGTAAGCGCCGGCGGTCACGAGGTACAATGCTTGCAGCGGCGTGGCGTACCAACCAACAATGGAGCGACAGTATGGAGATAATATTTTTACCGGATCACGATGGGTTGAGTGGTTGTGTAAGCGGGTTTGTATTTGTTTTAGCTCCACGCATTATCTCGTAGATAAAAGGATGAACAGAGGGAACAGGAGAGCCTAGTGTTAAGATACTCTGGATCTATTAAGGCTCTTTCATTCCTCACTCTCCGTCGAATTTTCAATATTGATAAATATTAAATTTGAGTTATTTTCATTCTAATGAAGATAAATTACGTTGAATTGACCTTTTTTATTATCCAACTGCTTCGAAGCGTAATAGTTATGAAACGAAACTTCACATTTTCTTTTTAGAAAAGGCCAAAAGGACGAAAATATTTTTGAAAAATTTACATTACAGGAATTTATAATTCATTCAACTGATTCATTCATGAAAAGAAAAGGCATATTATATTATTATAAATTATTTAATCATTAAAATGTCACAATTTTGTGAGTAGTATATAATAAGTATATTGACAACTTTTTAAATTGCCTTCATTGATAAGACAAAGCGTGATGTTAAGTTCTGCCGCTTGCTATATTTATGTAGAAAGGTAAACATTGGGAAACGGAGTGTCTGAACCCTAGATTATACTCCTTATGGAGTGACACTAAGATAAATATTATTATACTCTACCGCTATAACACAGACCGCAACTGATCGTTTACAGCGAGTAAAGCTCTATGCGGTGACTCAGTGTTATACGTTCTTCACAATGGGGTGGCTTAAGGGATGATGGCGTAAATGTTTGTCCCGATATCGTTGCAATCCACTAAGTGCTTCTGAATGAAACGTTGAAATTATTAAATTTTGCTTTATCATATTATGTTCTTTGTTTACATATGTGTAAAGTAAGTAATGGATATGTGAGTTAAATATATATTTTTTAACTTCACGCGGCATTCTTCCATATAGAAGGGTAGGTAGAAGGAACCTGGGAACCTAGTTTTTAAGCAATCCAAATCCCAAGGTTTACAAGGTTTCTCTACCTAGGCTGCTATTCGTACGCAACGGAAGTGTTTTAATAGGAATCCGTTAAATCCATTAATAAACCCATTCCGTTACCCACCTTCCGCAGAATTCTGGAGGCATTGCGTATTGAGGGGAGGAATTCAATCGTGGCCTGGTTGCTTATAGGCACAGTTCAAAATGTTTAACTATAAGTGTACATACAAAGATTAAAAAAAATATATATATGCTTCATTTAATCATTTCATATTAAAGTTTTTACTTTACAGTATTTAGAAAAAATAGTTATAAGAAATGGACATTCAATTCATTTCTCTAAAAAAATCAAATAAATTTATAATAGAAATAGAAACTAACTAGTACCAAACTATAACAGGATAAGGAGCATCTCCATATCTGACATCTCCATCTAACACCAATTAGCACGTTATCTCCAATGGTACTATGATATTCAATTACATTAGACAAGGTACAAATTGGATAAATGAATAGCTAAGGTTAGTTCTAAAGCATATAGACTTCTATGGAACCACAAAGTTGTCAATAATGAATATCAATTATATGACAGTATTATTATATAGTAATAATATTTTAGATAAAAAAGTAGTAATTAAAGTTTTGATTGTGGGTTTGATTCCAACTCTGGATAAAAAAAATATTTGTATTTCCCTGCTCTAGTAAAAAGATAAAAGCGACGTAGAGTTCCACCACTCCATATGCAATGTTTCTAAACTTGGGTAATACGTGGGAAACGGCCTTGTTTGATTTCCCTAACTACTTTTATTTACTTTGGACGCGGTGGGAATTTAAAATATATATCTCATATAAATTCTCTATATGAGAACGTTCAAAGAAACAATACAATCGTATTTTCAGATGATAAATTAATTTTATAACTCAGTGCTATTAATTTCAATTAACCGAGTCTAAATGTTGTTTTGCAATACAAAGAGTGACGGAATTAGTAAAATATCGAAATTGTTAAGAAATTATTTTTCATTATAAAATGAAATTGAATAATAATTAAAACTTAGTAACGTAGTGTCTTCCTAAGTTGCTTCTTTATTTTTTTTTATGAATTGAGAGTGTGATTTCCAAGTATAGGGAATGCTATTGAGTGATTCTTACTGCTATGCTGAAAACCAAAGGTTCGATTAATAATCATTATTTCTTTGTATCTAGTTATAAGCTTTCTATATTCCATTGCCGCGTTATTAAAAATGTTTTGGGTTTCTATTATTTAAATATATTTAGTTTCTATCATTTTTATTGTATTTGGACCGATTATTTATTATACGAAACAGCAATGTGATTGCCTGTCGGTAAGTATAAAAAAATGTTTTGGGGATTCTTTGGGTATTTGAAACATGTAAACATCTATAGAAATGCCAACAACATTAATAAATTGTGAAAGAGTATAACATTTTCGAAGTAGCTTGATAAGAACACAGGTCTTAGTGACCAGAGCGCTTGGATGGCTTCCGTGATGTGTGGGTTCGAGTACCACAATTTCTAAACCATTTTCTAAATTAATTGTTGCAAGAATACCACTTTTAAAAAGGGTCTTAAATTGGATATAGATTTTTACTATTCATTTACAGTTAGAACTAGTTACTATATATTTACTCTATATTTACAGGTAACGTATAGAAAAGCTGTTTCTAACATTTGTATGAGCAAACTGAATGTTGTATTTAGAAAGGGTTGACATAGGGGTCATACACATTACAGCGACAAATTCTTATCAGTTTTCGAGATCGAGGGCACGTGAACTTTAACTCTTAACAGTAAAATTACTTATTAAAGAATTAATTAAAGTGGTTGTTTTTTTTTTAAATAGTACAGTATTAAGTACTCATATTGTTAAATAATAAAACGACAGGAAAAATAGATAAAAATGAAAAACATAATTAAAAAGAGATTTAAGTTTATGTTTGGCATTCAGTTTCAAATCTTATTTCAAAATAAATACTGTTATTTCGCGTGCTTACAGCAATAAAAAACTGGAGCAAAATGTTACGACACCGCTTGGACACTTGAAAGAGAAAGTTTAATTGGCACCGGTACGATTATTTTGCACTTATATATAACAACTCCGATAGCCGTGATCGTCTAGTGGTTAGGACCCTACGTTGTGGCCGTAGTAACCCAGGTTCGAATCCTGGTCACGGCAGCTAACAGCTGTCCCGGCGGAGTTATATTTTTATACACATTTTTATAGTTTTTGCTGTTATTCTTGTGAGGCAAAAAATGTGTTTTAGTATAAATTCGTTTATTAAAATTTCAAAGAAAAATTTGAATATGAAAGTTTACGAAGTCATAAAATATTAAAAATATCTCTACAATTTATGCTTAAGTTTTAAAATCTATGGATTATATGAAAGAACACGGCCTAGAGATGGTAATCTTATTAAAAATACATATATTTTAAGAGTAATTTTTCATACGCTAGAGATTGGCAATTTACAGCTACACATTATATCCCAAACATAGCCAAAGAGGCAGAGGGAAGCCAAGCACACTGTTATCCATTATCTTCCAGTTCTTCAAGACATTGCCTGTTGGACGGCACTCAACGCCGCGCTCATTTCTCATGTGTTCTTTCCGAAGTTCCTTCTGCCTATCACGCTACGTGCGGGATAAAAGTGCATGAAGATAAACATTTTTTTTTATAATAATAGGGAAAATTAAATAAATTGAAACTTTAAGTCCAACGTCACTTCATCTAAAGAACAGCGTTTTACTAAAAGTTGGCAAATTACATTACTTAAAATTCACTGTTCCCAAAATATGAAGTTCGCGAGCACTTCACGCCTCATCACCGCAATTCGTCGTTTTATTATCGAATTATGTATATTTTTCCACTCTACCCACCTTTAGGGCTTAAAGGTGACTTTTATACGGAGGAATATATTTTAATGCAAATATGGTTTCTTGTTTGTGTTTTTTTAAAATGTTTTCGTTAAATTTTGTATGAATATACGAACATTTTTGTTCTTTTTTGTTGCTTCTGTTATATTTTTTTAACTATTAAATAAATATATATGAATATATAAATTTATACAAAATAATTATAATGGAAATAGTATACGGACTAAGGTAGAGCTTGTAGAGTTGTATTTAGTAGTTAAGCACCGGGTCGCTTAATTTTAAATAGAATGTACGTTATACTAAGAGGCTTTGTTTTGATGGATTTCTCGTGAATAATTAACATATTAATAAATGACAAATTTATATCTCTCTAAATGATAACTCAATTACTATTTTTTTTAAAATTATAGTAAAGTATGGAAATTATTTACATCTCATTGATTGTTACACAAGGCGTGGAGTTGAGTTACGCCACTCAACAGCAGCATTTTTAAACTTGTATGGAAACTCAGCAACGGAATGTCTTAATTATAAACTACTCTCTCATCCTGTTGTGCGGGAAAAATAAGCAAATTTTATGACCCTATTTATTTTAATATTCCATCTTAATAATCGCTTGTCTTAATACAAGGTTCCCGTTAGTAACGTTACTTTGCGGAAAAAAGTAATCAGAGTAAATTACAGTAATAAATATAATATTAAGACATTTTATCACTAAGCAACCACAAATCCCTCGTCACGGTGAGATAATTGAATCAAAACGTCTAACAATATTGAAAGTTTCCAAGTTAACAGTTCTAATATTGTGATAGCGAATCAGATGTCAGCTGGAATTGAGTTAAAGTGAGAAGTTCAAATATGAACAGTATTTCTTTTTTCTACATAATTTATGCTTTTTTGCCTATATTTTTGTTTTATTTTTGAACTAGCGACCCTCTTGCGTCTTCGCCCGCTTTAACTACTGGATTATTCATATAATGTATGTTTGCAAAGCACTTAAGATAATGTGAAAATTAATTAAACCCTAATGCAACCCACATTTTCGTAGTTTCAATAAGGATTTTCCAATTGTTTTACACAGCAAGGATTTTTTAGTAGGTACCGTAATTTTAAATCTGTGCTACTAATCTTTTCAAATACTTATTAAAATATATTTAAATGACTATTTTTAGATAGTTAAATGACTATTTTTAAACGGAAGAAATTATAAACAAAAACCTACCTACTAATGACTACTACAAAAAATATGAAACTAAATATATCGCGCTGAAATAATACATTCAACTCCAATTATCCAATACGTGCAAACGCATCTAAATCTTCGTTGCTATAGAGGCAGGCGGGTTTTTTGTTCCGAGCTTGTGGTTAATGCTGAAGAGGATATTCTGTCCCTGATGAAAAGCAAGCACTACGTGGCTGTGAGGAAATGTGAGGAAAATTTAATAGAATCCATCGGCCGGGAATCGAACCCGGGCCGCCCGCGTGGCAGGCGAGCATTCTACCACTGAACCACCGATGCATGTAAGGCAGGCGGGCGCGGCGGACGCGCTTAGTCGAGTGGCGAGCCGTTTTGCAGCACGGATTTTTTGATATTGTAACAACTTCTAAGTACTTATTAAAATGAAAAACAGTAAAAGACAGTTTTGATCTACATTAAATGGCCAAGGGAAAATTTATATGCTGAGAGTAAGGGATAAGTGAAACATAACTCGATACAGCTGATGTGTGAACGGCGTGATGTGTCAACAATTAAATGCGTTTTTCTCTAAAGCTATTCGCAATTTCCAAATAGTGTAAGAATCAAATTATTCGTTTAACGTAAAAAATTAATAAAGTATTTTAAAGGATAAGGATTAATACCATTATGGAAAAATATCCCTCACAATAAAAAATATATTCAAATTACTATTTTTAGACAGAAATATGATCACTACACGTTATTCTTAAAAGATACGAATATGCTGTCGCGGACTTTTTTATAGATCTTACTAAGAGGAACAATACTCCAGTACATTATTTTCATGTAGTACTTACCATTAAAGCAGCGCATGCGCGAAAGTGTCTCAACGGGTAGGACTTTATACACATTTATCGTATTTATGTTAATTTACATAAGAATGTACAAATAATAAACTATATATAAACCTTCCCTGAGAAATACTCGATCTAATGGTGAAAACTGCGTCAAAATCCGTTGGGTGGTTTAGAAGAAGAAGAGTTAGAAAGTTCAGACAGACACGAAACGCGACTTTGTTTTATAAGATATAGGATAGGATAGGATAGGATAAATCGGCGGCCTTGATTTCCGCTACTCAACACGTAATGCAGAGTTCGGTGGAAAGTAGGAAACGGAATTGTCTTAATGGGAGCGGAGTGTATTAATATAAGATTTCCAGGTTCAATCTGCCTACCCCTATCACGTGCGGGATACATATAGCTTGATATTTAACCAAATCTGGAATAAACAGAAATTTATTAATGCATGAAATTTAGAGAAACTTTAACCAGAACAAAAGAGTTATTCAATATTTTCTTCAAAATTTAAACTTTGAAAATTATAAAGGTCTACCCTTTTCCATGGAGAAAGGACATCTGACAAAGAGTCCATCGAAGTATGAAAGAGTTCCTTTGTTTGTTGCACCTTTGAGCGCTGTGTTTTAGGATAGACAGTACTCGCTGCTAATGAATGCTGGAACGGAAATGCAAAAAAATGTATGGCGTACGTGGAAAAATATAAAAAACGTGTTTTTTATAAACGATTTTGGCTATTTCTCTATTTTATGTTAATTATCTAGAAATTCGGGTGGGAGTGGAGTGTCTTGATGCCCCATTCAGAGTGAAGCTTAAAAAGAAACAGTATGCTAATACATATTACAATAATTTCTATATTTTTGTGGGTTTCCTTGTGTTTTCACTTTATTCTCTATTAATTTTCATATTAAAGCGTCACACTGTATGACTATAAACACGTTAGTAGTGGGTTGGATTTTCAATCACGGAAAGCGGTACTATTTATTAATATTTTCATTTCTTTGATCTGCTACCAAAACAAAAAAGGGCGGTGTTAAGTTCCGCCACTCACCACAAAATGCCTCGAAAATTTGGTGGAAAGTGGGAACGGAGTGTCTCAACACTACCTACCCTATATACTGGAAACAGCGTGAAGCTGAAAGAACTTCTAGTTCACAACTCTAGTTCAAATATAATTTTTGCACTGAAATTGAATTTCCACGTGTCTCCGCTTCGATCTCACAGAGATTTGCATTCCAAGTCGTCTTACGCCGGTTCGCTCCCAGTGGAGTTCGATAGCGCTCTTGCATTTGACGGATTGCATACTATTACTATTTACTGAAAGTGGATTGTGGGTATTTACTGAGACAGTTTCAAGTAAACAACGATATTTAGCTGCAGTTTCCTGTTATTGAAATGAATATAATAGATGTAGGTTCGATTTTTAATTGAGGAAATATTTATGTTTGAAAAGAATTTCGTTTACTCTCTCTCTAGTTTGATCAAAAAAAAACATTTAATTATAAATGTCATTTATAATAATTTTTTTTCGGTTTCACATTGTGTTGCGAATGTAGCAGGGTGGGCAGAGGGAGTCAAGTGTTAAGACACTCCACTCCCCACTTACCGCCGAATTCTGGAGGCATTGCGTTGTGGAACTCAATGCCTCCAGGCGCTTTGGCTCGTTACTAGCGAAGAAATGAAAATATAAAATATTTCATTTCCTCAAGTAGGAATCGAACCCACAACCTATTTGCGTTTACACGCAAAGCACGCACGCAAAGTGGGGACGGAATTGACTTAAAAAGTAAGTATTAAAAGAACTATTTTTGTATGTATTTTACATAATACATTGTACTTTTATATTTACATAGCCTTAGAAGATCAATCTCGCTTAAACTGATTTGAGCTTGCGTCACTTGTGATGCAAGAAAGGTGCAAGAAAAATTGAAATCTAAACATATTTTACGATGCAACTTTTTAACTAAATTATTATATATATATTAAAAACTGGTAATTTATAATTTAGTATGGTGGTATTTATTGGGTACAATGGTGGTTATTTCTAGTGCGTGTTCTGGTCTCATAATTTAAAACGTCTCTTCAACGCTCTCTCTCTTAAATATAAAATTTCATTTGCCGTACCACTGTATCACGCAGGGAAAGCAAATGAACTCTGTACATCCTGTTCTCCACTTTTTGCCTACATTGCGTATTGAGTCACGTAACTCAACGTCGCGTTTAGTATTCTTAGCAGAGCGAAGATATACTTTATTCCCTTGAGTGGGCATAGAACCCATAAACTTTGAATGACAATTTTCAGATATCGTCCAATGGATAATTCTCTATAAACACTTCAGAGTTACAACACTTATTTAAATTGCTTTTAAAGAAACAATGTTATATTATTTTATTTTGCCCTTATACTGCTATCAACACAAAAAATATCCTATTTACAACCCCTTTGCATATTTACGATGTAATATAAAAATGAAAGGAAGAAAAAGTGGAAACTTCGGAAAAATCATTTATCGTTCTACATCTCAATAGAGGTGCCGTTAACAAGATTCCAATATAAATTGATTCTCGATATCCTGCCTGTTGCAGATAGAACGTGATGCAATCATTTAACGATTGTCTCTTTTAATTATTTGTTTTTTTGTGTTTTTTCCACTTAGCATAAAAATATTCCATTTTTTACTCTACCTTGAGATATTGTATGCAGAGTTGGCGGAACTTAACTGAGCACAAAATAGAGAAAATTAATTATTGGTCGAATCCACAACTATCACGTTTCTGTAAACGAGTACGCCACGTTGGTCTCAAGAGAAATCTATAATATTGTATAGTAGACATGAAATGATCGTCCTCCAATTAGGATTTAAACTAAGATCTGTCATCTAAATTAAAATATTTTTTTTGTAGCTTAATGTATTTTCTCGTATAGCATGTTAGGCACAGCGAATTTAGTGTTAAGACACTTAGTTCCCTACGTAACGTCCGATTTTTGAGGCATTGCGTATTGGTAAGCGAAAGTTAACGCCGCGCTTTGTCTACCTGAGCGAGTAAACGAATATAATTTAAACATGTTCATTCCCCTGAATGGGGATAGAACCCACAACGACTGCACTGCGCCACCACTATTTCGTAATTTTTGATAATATTGAATTTATCAGTGCCACCAATGTTAAATAAACAAGCAAATTTCGAGTTACAGTAATCACAGTACTAAATCATCAGGCCGCGGTAAGTACCAACTCTCCTGTTTTATTATAGCCACTTGTTAATGAGAGAGAGATGAATAAAGTTTTCGTATAACAACTTGTAACGGCGCTGGGATCCTTCAACCAGTCTGTATTGGCCCTTCGGCTTCCCAGATTTCCTTGGAAAATTGTATTTTTTCCACTGAAAAGATGTAGATGGAAATGCTAGCAAGATATTTTTTATTGCCCCAATCTTTGTAGGAAGTTTCGCCGTTTAGATTAGCGTTGCTTTTTTATTGGCCTTATATTTTGTGTTTGAGTAAAGAATTTACACGCTGTAGGAGTGTATAAAAGTATTATTTGGCTTTTTGGCTTAAATTCAGGTTAATATAATTATAAATACTTATGAAATCTTGTATTCTTTCTTATATCAATTATAACTTCACTAATTTTAAATCTATACTAATATAATAAAGCGGAAGAGTTTGTTTGTTTGTTTGTTTGAACGCTAAGATCTCTGGATCTACTGGTCCGATTTACTATGTTTTTGTTTTGTATGAAAGCTTCTTCAGAAGTGCTATAGGCTATATAACATTACATTACACATATAAACTAATATATTTTAAAGTACTTTCTAATTTGACATGCAATTTATTCTGCCATGTTAATAACAACCGTCGCGTCGCTACGCAACCGTTACCGCGACATTTTGATATTCATCCTTATGAAAATAAAAATAATAGTCACTTTTAGCATTTTACCTAGATTGATATTATAGTTTACTGTATAACATACTATTAAATAACTAAGGAGATGTCACTGATTCGAAATGACCCAGCCTTCGGGCGACGTAGTATGAGTATGACCGACGCGAAAATATTCTTATAGTTCAAGCAGGCGTAGCCGCGTTCGGGTCCACTAATATTTTATATATATGACAGTTTTTAATTTTTTCATGATTATTTCTTATAATAAAGACTTGTTGTCTGAACCTTTCGTTATGCAATACTTTTAATTTTTCAAATATTACTTTAAATGCCATCTAAAACTAGACTTATGTGAGTATATAGGTACAGTTTCTATATTTATACATGTCTTTAAAAGGTTATTTATTTCTGTTATCTCTTTTATTAAGTTTTCTATTTAAAATAGCACGTTTCAAAACGAATTGTTTTATTTTTTAAGATTCCTGTTTAAACACATTTAGTTTTTTAATTTTAAAGATGGTATAGACTTATCACTCATAATATGAAAGTCATTTTTAATGAAAAATCTTCCAATTTTAAATTTTAAATAGCAAACTTAAAATTTAAAATTGGTACTAACCAAACACTTAGCCATAACGATCTTACATAAAACAATACCTTAAAAAAGAAAGAGGCTTTTTACTATTTTCCTCAAATTTTCACTCTTATCTCTTAACAAAACGACACAATAATAACTTTTACCATCTCACGAACATCTGGTGCACGGTGCGAGCGTGTACTGTAGTAGTATGTAGTATGTATGTAAGGCACACATCGCTCGAGAAGCTACGAAATGTTTAACATCCATAATATGTTTCAAATGACATCGTTCGAACACTCAAATATGTTTTGTTAGATACTTTTTGTAATATATATTGTAATAATATGCTTTGCCAGTCGTGGTGAAAAGGCACAAGCGTGTGAACGACTGTTGACGCGACAGGTTGTGGGTTCGATTTCCATTCGAGGAAATAACATATTTAATATTTTAATTTTGTCGATCTGGTGTTAAGGCAAAGCGCGGCGATGACTTTCGGCAGCCAACACGCAATGTCTCCGGAATTCGGCGAAAAATGGTGAACGGAGTTTCTTAACAATAGGTTCCCTCTGTATGCCATGCTGTGTGCGAGATATAGCGTGAAGCTATGCGCCATGCTATATAGCGTGAAGCGTGGCGGTCTTGAAGTCGACGTGTCCTAGTGGGACAGTGTCTAGCTTTTAAGCCGATAGTTGTAAGTTCGATTGCCACTCGGGGAAAATGAATTATTATTTGTATACTATTAGGCAGAAGCAATTTAGTGTTAAGACACTCTGTTTTCCGCTTTCCGCCTAATTTCGAGATATTCCGTGTTGTGTCGTGCCTTATCATGTTACTATAGCGAGAACTCACAATCATCTCAGTCTCTAAATAACTATAAAATATACACAGGGATTACTATAATCCTTCAATATTTAAAAAAGATAAAATATTTATTTCCAAAGAAGCAAGTTTGATCCAGTGAAAGCGTTTTCCTGTATAAACTTTTAATTGGCGTCGACATAACACCCCCAGTTCGGTATCTGTTAGTTTGTGATGCACCTAACAATGTTCGCTCAACTAATAGTTTCGTCCTTATATTTTTTAACTTGCCTAAAGATTTTTTATTCTTTTGTTAATAGCGAAAGTCAATAATGCTTTTTTATACTTTATTTTATAGCTAGGTAATATCTAAGCCATATATAAAAAAATCAACCTCATTTGAATTCGAACCAATGACTATACTTGTAATTAGTAATTAAGTACCTAATGTAGATAGGTTTTTAAAGTTTTTTTTTTTAATTTAATTATTCTCTGTCGAAAAATATTATTTTAAACTTTTAAAATTTCATATTCGTTTTAATTGAACTCTTTATTTAGACTCTTAGAACTCTTAAGTATAGATACTTTAACAAAACTTGAAAACGTGGTCATCTTGTCAACAAAAAATTATATGATATAATATGAAAATCCGTATTTCTAATATTAAACTTAATTACAAATTTCAAGTGAGCAGTATTGTAATAAATTATAAAGAGAATCAGAAATTACAGAACCATTTTTCCGTTTGTCAGCTACAAACAAATAACGAAACGAGGCGAGACTTTTTGTGTATTAATTAGACCTAATTACTTTATCAGAATTTAATTAAAAGTACTGATATTATTAAATACAATTATAATTTGTATTATTTATTGTACTGAGTTTAATCTACGGTTTTGCTTGCATGATCTAATAGAAATAACTAATAGTTGTATATGACATGTGAGATACTCCAAGTGTCCGTAACATTAACTAACTTAACTGGTAACTCTGACCGCAGGTATGTCACTCAGTATTAGACTACAGTAGTTCCTGAGATTAGAGTATACAAATAAACAAATTATTCAGTTATAATATAGATAATAAAATTATATTTTATCGATGTTTGTAAATACATCGTATTTCATTCAAATAAAATAAAATCCTGTTCTTTCTGCTCTAGTAGAGACTTCTAAAATTTCTCAATATATTTTCAAGTAGAGACAGAAGAGATTGTAAGTATGTGAAGCAGATATTGTAAGATAAATAACGTTGATGTCGTTATAAGGTATAGTTAGATAGAAGAGAACTCAACTCATAGAAATTATGAAGTTGTTTCATATATGTAATTGGAACTTAAAATAAGCTTTCACAAAAAGCTTAACCAACTATAGGTACAATACCTTATTGTTAAAGCTTATGAAGCTGTAAGACGTAGTACATTTCACGAGCGATACCAAACTGGTAAACATTTCTATGAATACAAAGGCGTATGAGCGTCCACTCGAAATCCTTACAAAGAACCACTTATCTTGGATTGCCGGTATAAAGGCTTATCCAATCTAAAAATAAGAGAAAACAAACACTTGTGTTTTTTCGTGTTGTTTGGCAATTTTTCAAGTAAATAATAGTTTATTTACCAAGTATACTATGTTTAGGAAATGAACAGAGTTTTTTTGAAATTCACTCCGTACCATTATTCTCTTTAGTCAATTTTTATAACATAATTTTTAATTTTATTCCAAATATATAATAATTGTCACTCATAACCTAAGGATATCTAAACGATTTTTTATTTTAACATATATCACAATGGTCCGAGTTAATGTGGAAAAGTGAAGATGGAGGGTCTTAACACTAGTCTCTACCTATATGCTGCCTCCATCCTTTCAGTTCACTTGGAATATAGAATTTTAGTATGTAAGCAGGTTAGGGAGTGTAGATTAGCATTAATAGAGGTATTTTCGAAATTATCGAATAAATTTCAAATTTTAGGTCTTAAAGTACATACAAACAATATTACGGGCAAGAACTAGAAAGAAAATAAAATAGGTGCTAATCAAAAATTTTAATATTGTAAAAGTTAAATATTTCATAATTTCTAAATATCGTAACCGATAACAACTTCAAGGTAAGCAAAGAATAAACTCCAACTCTATTCTACTCTCTTAACAATGAAACATATCACAATTTGTACAGAAACCAACACTTTTGTTTAATTCTTCATACAATATTAATAAATTGTAAACCCTGGTACAAAATTAATCCTTGACATTTTCATAGTTTAAGCATGAATAATGTCTCGTACAGCGAATACGTAATTTATACACTGAGATTCTTAGGCTAATTGCTCGGAGGCATTACGAATTTAAATCGTTTGAATGTATAATATTTATTGTAGAAAATATTTTAAATGTGAAAATTTGTGAGGAACAAACATCCATTTGTTCAACTTTCACGCAAAGCCTACTAAAAGAATTTATATGAAACTTTAGAGTAATATGGTTAGCTAATACGCCAGAATAATAGATAAGCTATAATTTACGTAAATGTTCTATATAATTTAGCTGTAATACAACAATGACTTCAAACAGGCGAAGATACGCGTACTAGTTTCAAATAAAGTAAATTCAAAATTCAAATTCAAATTCAAAATATTCTTTATTCAAATAAACTTATAATAAGCACTTTCGAATCGTCGATGAACATATGAACAAAAAGCTACCACCGGTTCGGAAGGCAGTTCTGCTGAGAAGAGCCGGCAAGAAACTCAACAGTTGCTCTTTTCAAAATCAATGGTACAATTGCAATCTATTACATTAGTTGGCAGCTATCCTGCATTACATTCAATAGACATTAATTCCATACATGTTTGTCTTCTAAGTATTCTTGAACAGTGTAATACGCTTTACTTGTCAGAATTTTTTTTACTGATATTTTAAATTTTGGAAGTGGCAAATCTAGAATACACTGTGGAATTTTATTATATACACGTATGCTCAGACCCATAAAAGATTTATTAACTTTTTGGAGGCGAAAGCTTGGCGTAACAAGCTTATCTTTATTTCTCGTGCCTATCGTATGATTGTCGCTATGCTTACTATGACAATGTATATTTTGTCGGACAAAGAGAATATTATAGTATATAAATTGAGAAGCAACTGTAAGAATACCTGCATCTTTGAAAACATCTCGCAGAGAATCTCGCGCTCTTAGTTTATAAATATATCTTACGGCTCTTTTTTGGAGGATAAATATAGAATTTATGTCTGAAGCACTGCCCCATAGCAGCATTCCATAAGATAAAATACTATGGAAATAGCTATAGTAGACTAGTCGGGCAGTGTCAACGTCCGTCATTTGTCTTATTTTTTTAATTGCGAACGCGGCAGAGCTGAGTTTATCCGCAAGTGCTTCCAGATGAGTGTTCCACTGGAGTTTGGAATCTATAGTTACACCTAAGAAAATAGCTGATTCCGACAAATTGAGAGTCTCTCCTTTAATTAGTAGACTAAAATTATGTTTTTTAACATTTTGTAAGGCAAATTCAATACATTTAGTTTTTTTAGCATTTAACATTAGATTATTAACATCAAACCAACGAAGGATATGCGATAATGCACTATTCACGTCGTCATAGTTTATTTTGTTTCTGTCAACCTTAAATATTAAAGAGGTATCATCCGCGAAAAGTACAATATCACATAGGTTCCTCACATAAAAGGGTAGATCGTTAATATAAAGAAGAAATAAAAGGGGACCAAGAATGGATCCTTGTGGAACGCCCATCTTTAGAGGAGATCCAGATGATTTTACATTATTTATACTAACCTTCTGGATTCTTTGGTTTAAATATGAGGCAATAAGGTCAAGTGCAGTATCCTGTATACTATAATGTTTTAGTTTTAACAACAGAGTTACATGGTCTACGCAATCAAAGGCTTTGGATAAGTCACAAAACACTCCAATTGCATTTTGTGACTTCTCCCATGCGTCATAAATGTGCTTTAAGAGTGCGGCACCCGCATCCGTAGTGGATTTGCCTTTGGTGAAACCATATTGCTCACTATGGAAACGATTATTAATATTTAAGAAAGTTGTGAGCTGGTTGAACATTATTTTTTCAAATATTTTGCTTAAGGATGGCAAAACAGAAATCGGTCTGTAATTTCCAGGCTCAGATCTATCTCCACTTTTGTAAAGCGGCACTATTTTGCTATATTTCATTAAATCAGGAAAAGTACCGGATTCTACACAATTGTTAAAAATTAAAGCAAGGTAAGGAGCAATATTAGGTATAATTGAATTAAAAACTTTAACAGACATGCCCCATAAGTCACCAGTTTTCTTTAAATTAAGGCTTTT
>JAEBDU010010372.1:0-17737 GCA_016802625.1 Heliconius numata | reverse complement strand
TTCTTACGAAAATAGCTAAATTATGAATGTTTATCGAGTGACTTATTGTTTTTATAGTAAATTTAGATACTGTAATGTTTATTATTGTTTAGATAAAATAATATTTGAATAACAGAAGCGATTTAAAACTAACTAGTCTTAACTCTTTTGTTTTTTTTTTTCAATTTTATAATCTGTCACCTATATAGTAATGGAAGCAAAGACAGGAGTTGCAAGACATTCTGTTCTCAGAATTCCGCTCAAGTTCAAGCTCTTATAGTGGAATGATACGGACAGGTCTTATCGCCTCGCTTTGATTAACCAGATTAGGATAATGAAAATATTTTATTCTACCAAGAAGGGATCAAACCCACTACTATCGTTTATATACTATACCAAGTGGAAAACTTACTTAACTTATTGTTTATTTAAATTAATGCATCAATGTAGCAAAATATCGTAAAGTTAAAATTATATTTACAGATTTTGGTTTACAGCTGCAAATAATTTGCACTGTGGCAAGTACACTTCTATAGAAGTGGTCTTCCATTCCATACGAGGTCGAAGTCACGAGCATACCACTCGCGGACAACTGGTCTACATTGGCACGGACGAGTGACGTTTTTAGAGTACAATATGAGAAGAATATGAGAAGATTTTAGTTTATTTAGTGTATATGTTATTAGTTTATATGTTATAGAGGCCGTATTGGCGCAATGGTAGAAGGGTGTGACTGTAACGCTACGGTTGTGGATTCGATCCCAACTCGTAGGAATGAATGATTATTTATTAATATTTTCATTTCTTCGGTTGGAACCGAGGCCCGGCGTTGGGTTCCGCCACTCAACACGCAATGCCTCGAAAAATTCGGCGGAAATTGGGGAACGGAGTGTCTCAACAATAGGTTTCCTCTGCCTTAGTACTATATAATACGCGGGGTATAGCGTGAAGCTGATAAAAAAATAAGAATAAAATGTTATATTGGATATTCAATGCTTAGTGCATATTAATAATACATATACCAACATATATAATATATTAATATATTTGTATATTTATATGTTGTCTACAGTATGTTTAAAACTACTTGACAATTTTTCTGTAATGTGAACGCCCTTGACGCATTGCAGAAGAAATCTCTTCAATAGAAACCTTTCAATATCTATGAGAGCTCTGGTATCGATAAATAAGATTTAAAAAGATATAGTTCATGTGTGAATATAGGTGTCCATTCAGAGTTGAATTACAGTATTTTTTTTCTTTTAATTGTAATAATATTTTAAAACATGAGAAGTTGATTTATAAATCTTCTGGCTTTCTTTAAGAATTTAATTAATTTTAATATTAATAGTAAAAAATAACTTTGAACAAAAATTTAAAAATCATTATAAATTTTCTAACTCAAATTGATAAAATCAGCTTCACCTGTATCCCGCACACAGTAGGGTAGGCAGAGCGAACCTAGTGTTAAAACACTCTATTCCTCACTTTCTGCCGAATTTTGGAGGCATTGCGTGTTGAGTGGCAAAACTCAACGCCGCGCTTAGCCTCGACACCAAAGCGAAGAAATGGAAATTTAAACGTAAATAAATATTTCATTTCCTCGAATGGGGATCGAACCCATAACCGCCGCGTTACAGTCACACCTTTGTGCCGCTGCGCCACGACGGCATCAAACTCAAATTAATAAAAAATATATATTTCAATTTGTTATTCATGCAGGAACTATGAAATGTCGAACAATTACACAAGCAATGTAGCCTAAGCCCAACCCAGCTATAATAAACTTCGACTAATTAGTTTAGTAGATAAGGAAAGCAAGTTAGTGTCTATGAAATTTAATTAAAAATTATTCTGTTGGTAGTGCACAATCTTTCATAGAACTAAAATATGGATGAAATATCATTTTGTGATAGATTGCCTAAAGTCTGCTGTAAGAATGTTTTTTTTAATCGCGAATTGTTATTTTCCTGGCTATTGGCACAAGCGTGTAACTGTAACAGCGACAGGTCCTTTATTCGATTCCCACTCGAGTAATGAAATATTTTTTATCTATATATATAAAATCGAAAGGTCATCATCACGAAATCTCAGAAACTGCAAGTGCTAGGAATCTCAAATTTTGCATAGGAGTTATTAATGATGTAGGTGCTCGCTAAGACGGGAATTTGAATTTTGAATTTTGCATGGACGTCACTTATATGACGTAGGTAGGTAGGTATCTACTCATGGAGACAGAAATTAATAATAACGTAGTTCATGCGGGCGAAGCCGCGGGCGGGCCGCTAGTATTATATATTTTCAAGAAATGAACGCTCTGGTATCGTGGGTGAAATATTGACTGATATGCGGTTGTGCGCTCGATCCAATCAACACCACGAATTACCATGCTAATACAAACAAGAGCTGCAGCAAGCTTCAGGAAAATCACACTCAAACTCCTCATAGGGTCCAATAAAGACTGTTGCCTGTCCCTTATACTTTTTCATTTTATTATAACTAACTGGACTGGACAGTGACAGTGGAGAGAAAAATAGGACGCGCTCTTGGTCTGTCTTCGGAAGAGCTTCGAGCTATTACAAAGTGGAACGATACCTTCTGATGGCATTATAAAAAACTCAATTATTGCAAATATAACTTTAAAACACTGTTACCTCTGGAATCACTAAAAGATTTTAGGCTACTCGTGATTAAATCGTTAAAAGATTTTAATTACTAGAAACATCACGAGCCAAAGTATTATTCATTAATATTTTAAAGGAATATATACTTAAATATAATTAATTTTAATAATTCTTAAAATATCTCAATTTCACAGCTCTTAAGTAGCAACCTTTACAATTATTTTAATTTTAAATTAAAATATAAACACTTTAATTTCGTTTTTATGATTTCAATTTATAATTACGTCTAAGCAGTTTTGCTTATTTATTTTTCATCAAGGAAAGTATATTCCGTTGAAGATGAATTACTTGGTATTTTTCAATATCCAGCTGTCGGGTATCAGATGCTTCTCAACAAACTACACTAAGATGTTTTTCTTACTTTCTATTAACACCAACATCTCACAAATTAATTGAAGAAATTATTTTTGTACATTTACTTAAAAAAAATATATTTATATTTAAGTTTATATAGCAAAAATTCGTATTTCGACACGATCCAGGGAATCAAAATTAATGGGATACTTCCGGTTGACCTACAATTATGAAATTTGGCAGCTAGCATCTACAGGTAGTACTTGTTCAGTTACGAGTTCTTTTTCTTTATTCTTACTGTGACTTACCCACTTATACCCGTCACTCTATTTATCTCTTTATTGCGGATTGGTCGTCTAAGCTTCAGTATCTTCACAGCATTCATCTCTCTTTCATTCTTCTTTTGTAATACCAATGCTTAGGAGCACAGGAGCGACGGTTATGAGGTCAATTTCCACTCAGGGGAATGAAATATAAGATTTTCATTTCGTTGCTTCAGTAATCAGGCAAAGCGCGGCGTTGAGCTCCGCTAGTCAACACGCCAATACCTTAAGAATTCGGCGGAAAATAGGGAATGTAGTGTCGTAATGGGAAATGGAGAGTTTTGACATTAAGTTTTATGAATTAAATAAATATTTCATTTCCTCGAGTGGGCATCGAATCCACAACCAGTCGATTTCACAGTCACAGTTTGTGCTCTATAATTACAATATTATAAATAAACAAGTATTAACATTAAAAAACCACAAAAAAAATTGAAATAAAATTTATATTGCAGTCTTGTCTCCAAAGTGTTGTTTAATTTAATGAACGTCGTCGGTCGTCGAGTCGTTAAAGCAAGAACACTGTCGTAGAATTGCTCTCTGGCATTTCAAACATGTATCTTATAGGGCAATACCTTTCAATGGAATTCCGTCCCATTCTTGACGATTAATATACTACTTAGAGGTTTTTTTTAGCTTCACGCTGTATCCCGTATATAGCAGAATAGGCAGACGGAACCTGGGGACCTAGTGTTAAGACACTTCCACCCCATTTAGATACTTCCGTTCCCCACTTTCCACCAAACCATACCGTTTACCTATATATGAAAAAACTAAACATTTTATAGTAAATAGATCAGCTTCAGTCTGTATCTCGCACACAGCAGAATAGGCAGAGGAAACCTAGTGTTACACTTCTCTCCCCATTTAATGCCGAATTCTGGAAGCATTGCGTCTACTTTGCCTCGTAACCAAAGCGAGGACATTAAAATTTTAAATATTTCAGCTCCAGAATCGAACCCGCAACTACATATTGTAAAATTCCAATTACATTCAAGGAAATTTAAATTATATACGCTAAACAAGAAACACAGCAAACCACACTATAATACAATTCTAAAAATATGAACCAACCAGTTTATCCTTTAGTTAATATGAAAAATTTCGGACGTCACAAGATATTTTATTTTTAGTCACTAACGACTGGCACAGCGACGTCGTACATATTGCACCCTACTTTGTCGTCTAATCAAACTTTGTATAAATGTAATTTATTTCATATAAAAATATGCAGTATTTTTAAAAGCTGTTTTTATTTTTGAATACAGAAAAAAAAACGGACGGATTGTAAGTATCTAGAGACACTATAATTTTATCGACAATTATTATTTTTCTATGGAGTGGATTCCGAGATCTAAAAGGAGGATTGGAAGACCAAAATGGAGATGGCGAGACGACCTGGACCATTATAAGGCTGACTGGTGCTTAATAGCGCGAAATAGAACAGAATGGAAGAAGTGGAGAGAGGCCTTTGCCCAACAATGGGATAGTACAGGCTAGGGAAAAAATGAAAATGACTCGTGAGATGTATGAAGTATTGCGTTCTTAAATAAATTCAAAAACTAAAAATTATTGTGTTGAAACCCCATGCCGTAATTTATCTATGTAAAATTGGAGCAATTTCTACACATTCTGTGGAATTAATAATTTTATATAATAAATAAATATTTTAATTCACAACCATCTGGCCAAAATTATTTATTTATATAAAAAAACATATACCTACCAATCAAATATTAATAATAGTTAATAAAATAATGATATTATTAATGATATTTGTTTCTCAAATCCATTGAAAAGAGTGGAATATTACGAGTATACTTTTCATAGAGAAAATGCCGAAAGACTAATAAAATTTTTTCCTTAAACTGTCGATAGTCATACATACTGTTAGATACAAAGACGTTGCGGTTGAATACGCGTCTTCCTTTTCAAGCTCTAAATCGGCCTTCATATATAAAAACCACAATATATTGATACAATATGATATGATACGATCGGTCATACATAAATTTTAGTCTAATCTTTAAATCGTAGCAGGGTAGGCAATGGGAGCCTAGTGATAAGACACTCCGCTCCCCAATTTCCGGCGAATTCTTGAGGCATTGCGTGTTGAGTGCCGGAACTCAACACCGCGCCACCTCGACATCAGAGCGAAGAAATGAAAATATGAAATATTTTATTTCCTCAAATAGGAATCGAACCTACAACCTGTCGAGGTTACAGTTACATGCCTGTGCCCCTGCGCCATGACTAGCTTGCTTCTTTAAACATTATATAACTCTGCAAAATTATGATGTAATTTAGTTATTACAAGAGTTGAATAAAATTTATTAATAAAACATACAGATTGCATTCACTTTTAATTGTAATTGTATTATTGAAAATATGCATGGGTAAAATATTTCCTCGTCGAAGTTAAAAGACGTGTTCATGATATTATATAGGTCAGTAGGGCGCAAGGGCTCGGCCAACTTTGTCATTTATCATAAAAAAAAACCTGTAAATCTGAAAAAAAAAACTGAATACATATATAAAAGACTGTACAAACACGTTACAATAGAAGTCCCTGGAACAAATTAGCGAGGTTTATTGTGAACGTTGTTTTGTTTATATAATGAAATAGCTTTATTTGTTTCACGTGAAAGGGAATTTTGATATTGTTATCGTACAGTAAATAATACCTGTAGATTTACAGCTTATTTTTAATTGGAATCTTCTTGATTTCATCTTAATTTAAAATTATATTAAATATATTTTATCAGCTTCACGTTGTATCCCGCACAGCAGGGTAGGCAAAGGGAACCTACATAGTATATTCCGTTCCCCACTTTCTGGCAAATTCTGGAGAACTGGATTTCTGGAAAACTTTCTTGAGTGGGAGAACTCAACGCCGACACCAGAGCGAAGAAATGGAAATATAAACGTAAATAAATATTTCATGTTCCTCCACTCAACACGCAATGCCTCATGCCTCATTCGGCGGAAAATGGGAAACGAAGTATCTTGACACTAGCTATTGAGGAAGCTGATTTTAATAACATTTGATTTTTATAAAAAAATACATTTCTTATAAAACAACGCTACAACTTTTACTTGTGGTTTATGTGGGTGTCACGTAGGTTTTAGCTACCTTTGACCTATTTAGTTTAGTTAACCTGCTTGTATGAAATAATATTGTGTATTTTGAGCGAAGAAACTTTGCTTAGCCGGTTTTTATTATATGTTAAAACTAAACATGTAGGTATATAATATATATTTTCAACCTTGTTCAAGACCTTAAGTATAATCCAATCTGATTTCGATTTGGTAAAATGGCTATTCTCAAAACAATTACGCAATAATCACTTATTAGGTGATCCGGATTTTACTCTAAAGATGAAGAGTAAAAGCCTGGTCACTTAATGATGGATGATGATGCTAGTATTCATAAATATGCATATTGTAAGAGAAGAAACATTAGCAATGGATGACAAACTCTTCCAGGGTCAGTGTGCGGATGCCCACCGCGTTGCATATAGGGATATTTATCTTAATCAAATTCTGAATGATTCAAATTCTGGTGGAATGTCATAACCCTAGGGTTAAGACATTCCGTTCCCCCATTTTCTTCCGAATTCTGGAGGCATCGCCTGTTTAGTGGCAGAACTCTGTTGAATTCCGTACCAGATCGAAGAAATAAGAACATAAAATATTTCCACGAGTGAGAATCGAACCCGCAACCTGTCACGTTTACAGTCACACATTGTGCCCCTGCGCCCCAACTGGCTTCATTGAAAAATATATATGAATGTGCCCTTTTAAAAGAACTACAATAAGTATAGTTTTACCATATTATTAATTTAACCAATTACACGCTAGTACTAGTGTCTATACGTTACCGTGACATCAGTGATAAATTATGCACTCAACACTGTCACGCCAGCTGAATGGAGAATTAGGACTTGCGAACTAGGACAAATTGGAGTGAATTTACTGTATTTAGTATACTTAAATATTAATAGAGGCCATTGCCCATCCTGGCGCAGTGGGAAAGCGTCAGGCAGGTTCGGTCGCTATCAGACGAATTAATCATTTATTTACATTTTCTCAAGTCGCGTGTCGAGCTAACACTTGTGAAAAGTAGAGAGGGAACACTGCGTTCTCTGTCTTCCCTGTTATGCGGGATGAAGCGTGAAGCTGAAATATTTATATAATTTCTTCATTTCACAGTCTATCTCGGTATTAAGCTGAAAATGTAAAATCCTTAAATTGAAATATATTTATTATTTAAGCGCCTTTTAGTTTTATGTAACTCGTGAAAATATTATGAGTAACGATGCAACGTTTATGTGCGCAATATAGGGTGCTTAATGGAATATCCATTTCCTATACCAATGTACTTATATTTATTTACTGGGAGGGGTCGTTTTCCCGTTCGCTTCGCCCGTCAACTCTAATTAGCTTCGCTCGCAGCAATATGATGTATTTTTTATTGATGGTCTTGATATCTTTTAGTTATTTACAATTGTTATCTTTTAGTTATATACATAGGTACAATCCAATAAAAAAAAAACAAAAAAGAGCAATTTTTCAAATAATATTGAAAAAGATCATACACACAAAATCACAAAATCGTATATTCATAAAGCAAATGCATTCTTAAGCTGGGATTCATCGTTCGTGTTATTGGGACATTGCTATATAAAACGTTTAAAATTGAAATGCTGAATGCAATTCGAGCATTCTCATATTGCTTCTATCGTTTGATTTTCTACTATGTTTGCAGGGACCTCATTGATTTATATATACATAGATCTATATACATATTTACTGTATAAGTAGGTAAAACTAGATAATATAGTAGTAATACAAATCTATATTGGTATATAATATTTGACAATCTAAAAATTAATAATATTAAGCCGTCGTGGCATAGCGGCATAAGTTGTGGGTTCCAATCCCCACTCGAGGAAGTAAATTATTTATTTACGTTTATATTTCCATTTCTTCGCTCTGGTGTCAAGGCAAAGAGCGAGTTCTTCCAATCAACACGCAATGCCTCCATAATTCCTAGGTTCCCTCTGTCTAATCTGCTGTGTGCGGAATACAGCGTGAAGCTGATTTTTTTTTAACTTTTATTTGTTAACTATTATATTTTTTTCGTGGCGCAGGGACACAAGCGTGCGAATTTAAACACGATTAATCTTATGTTTCATTCTCACATTGAAATCCGGCGGAAAATAGGAAACGGAAGTGTCTTAATGGGAACGGAGTATCTTAACAATAGGTTGCTTGGTTCCCACAGCCTACCCTGCTATGTGCAGGATACAGCGTGATGCAAAATAAACATTATATGTAATTTTCACCTTAATTTATAATACAATAGATCCTTATTCATTTAGGAAGGTGAAAAACACTTGAAAGCTCTTAGCGCGTTTGATCTGTACTCCATATCTCCTCATAGCAATAATTACTTGCATAAAGCTAGCAAGTTAAAATGAGTTGGGGAATTGGAATGGAGGAGTTGAAAATTTAAAATGATGTTGGGATAATATGTAAAATATGTATATAATTTATATAGTATATACAATATAATTTATTCTTAAGAATATGTTTATAATAGAAATTTCAATAATATTAATTTTAAATATGTATTCCCCCGTCTGGGAATCGAACCCACATCAGTTGAGCTTACAATCGCACACTTCATATAATAGTCAAGATAAGCTATAAATAAATACATTGACAAATTATACAAAGATTTTAGACTCATTCAGTGTTCTAGCTTCCACTTATTTAAATTTAAATTGTTATATTACATTCAGTATGTAAATTTTTCCTCTCGCTATCAAGATTCAAGACTAGCACCAATTCAGAAAGAATGGCCTTCGTTCGACAAAGAAAAGTTAGCAGTTAGCAGTTCTTATTTTTAATTTATAACATTTTCATTGTGTGTAAAATAAAGTTTACATGAAAATTTGCGCTCAATGAAAATTTTTGATAAAAAAATATTAAGGAAATTATATAATTATTCAGGAGTGAAATTATGATTATATTGAATATTTTTTCAAAGACCACCAATTTCCGTAACAGGGGTAGATTCCTTATCCGGCGACCTGAAAGAAACCTCTCTCGCCCATTCCGCCGCCTGCTTCTCGAACATGGCCCTGCCCTTGATGACCATGCTGGGCCGTCTCTTTTAGGCAATCACAGTGGTGGCAGCGGGCATCGGGCTGTCTCGCAGTGATCCTAGACAGTTATCTCCCGAAGCAGCCATGCCCGAGAGAACACGAGTAGAGTAGTACACTTCTAAGGTAGTCACACTCTGCGCCCGTCGCAGCAGGGCAACAATCTGTAGCCTTAAGGCGTCCGCCCATACGTGATCACCGTATAGGGCCATCAAACGAACCACTCCGGTGAACAGCAGACGGCTCTAAGTGTCAGGTCCGCTAACATTGCGCAAAAAGCGCGCCAAGGTCGCCGCTGTCTTCGACAACTTCGGAACCAACAGAGTAAAATGGTCCCGAAAGCTCCACCAACTGTCCAAGACAAGCCTGAAGTACCTTAAGCTTTTTTTCCATCAATGCTCACCCCTCTAACAACGACGTGGGCATCAGATGCTGCCGCTCTCCGAGGAGCATACAAGTAGATAGCCCCGGACTTGTCGAGAGCTACCTCCAGCCCTCGTGGTTGAATCCCACGATACCAGCCACCAGCCATTGAGACACTTTCGCGCATGCGCTGCTTTAATGGTAAGTACCACATGAAAAAAATGTACTGGAGTATTGTTCCTCTTAATAAGATCTACAAAAAAGTCCGCGGCGGCATATTTTTATCTTTTAAGAATAACGTGTAGTGATCATTTTTCTGTCTAAAAATAATAATTTCAATATATTTTTTATTGTGAGGGATATTTTTCCATAATGGTATTAATCCTTATCCTTTAAAATATTTTATTAATTTTCTACGTTAAACGAAGATAAAATTTGTTTTTACACAATTTCGAAATTGCGAATAGTTTTAGAGAAAAACGCATTTAATTGTTGACACATCCCGCCGTTGACACCTCAGCTGTATCGAGTCCTGTTTTACTTATGCCTTACTCTCAGCATATAAATAAGTATATTAGTTACGTTGGCCATTTAATGTAGATCAAAACTGTCTTTTACTGTTTTTCATTTTAATAAGTACTTTAGAAGTTGTTACAATATCAAAAAATCCTTGCTGCGAAACGGCTCGCCACTCGCCATGCGTCCGCGGCGCCCGCCTGCCTTACACGCATCGGTCGTTCAGTGGTAGAATGCTCGCCTGCCAAGCGAGCGGCCCGGGTTCGATTCCCGGCCGATGCATTCTATATAATTTTCCTCACAGGCAGCCACGTAGTGCTTGCTTTTCATCAGGGACAGAATACCCTCTTCAGCATTAACCACAAGCAAACAAAAACCCGCCTGCCTTTATAGCAACGAAGATTTAGATGCGTTTGCACGTATTGGATAATTGGAGTTGAATGTATTATTTCAGCGCGATATATTTGGTTTCATATTTTTTGTAGTAGTTATTAGTAGGTAGGTTTTTGTTTATAATTTTTTCCCTTTAAAAATAGTCATTTAACTATCTAAAAATAGTCATTTAAATATATTTTAATAAGTACTTGAAAAGATTAGTAGCACAGATTTAAAATTACGGTACCTACTAAAAAATCTTTGCTGTGTAAAACAATTGGAAAATCCTTATTGAAACTACGAAAATGCGGGTTGCATTAGGGTTTAATTAATTTTCACATTGTCTTAAGTGCTTTGCAAAAATACATTATATGAATAATCCAGTAGTAAAAGCGGGCGAAGCCGCAAGGGGGTCGCTAGTAATAAATAATTTCCAGAACACTGCCGTGGGCGTAACTCCCGGTTGTGTTATGATGAAAATATTACAAATATTTATATTAAACGAATTTCCATTTTACATCAAAGTGAAGCTAGTATTAAAAAATTCTTACAAATGTCAGAGGTTGCCACCGTATTGTGTTGGAAGAAAGAAATTGTTCTGCATTAATAATTTTTCTTACTCTTACTTGGAATAGCTAATTAGATATTGTGTAGCTCAGAAATGAAAAGATTTAGAAAAATATGTTAAAATGTTATATTTTCTTAATTAAATAAAATAAGTAAATAGGCTACAGAGAAATATATAAAAAAGAATATAATATTTTCCTAACCCAGTAACTAAGTCTCTTAAATGATAGTAATAATATAATTGCTTTTGTGTGATTGTTATTTAACTTGCCGTGATAGAATCAATCAATCAATCAAATCAGCCTTTCCGGGTCCACTTCTGGATATAGGCCTCTACCAGGGTGCGCCAAAGCTCCCGATCCTCCACCTTCCGCATCCAGTCGAAGCCAGCAACCTTCTTCAGGTCGAAGGTTCATCGAGCTGGAGGGCGCCCTACGCTACGCTTGCCAATCTGCGGTATCCACTCAAGGACTCGTCTGCTCCAACGGCCATCGGTCCGTGGTAGAATGTGCAAGTTCAATTTGACCCACTTCTCAGTGCACGATTGAGCTGAAGTTTGGATTGTGACTTCCGTTCTGATAACAATTAAATTATATATAATCAATATTGTTGTAAATCTAATGGCTGCCACAACTTCGAAGAATCCACCTAATATGGTTATAAAATGAAATGGGTAAATTTGTAAAATACAATAGAAAAATAAGTAAAAATGATATTTTAATTTAAAAAATCTTTTTAAGAACATTTCATATAATAGACCAGTTAAAAAATCGTCCAAACTCCTAATTCTTAATTTAGATTTCCATATTTTCCATAACCTACTCGTTATTCGGTGATCATCTCTGGTTGACGTATGGTTTCTCAGAGTTGCTAATGCGTCGCAGTAAAACATTTTTATATTCTCTAGTTTCTAGGGCCTCTACGTGTTGGATTGCCTTCCAAAAGACTGGGTTCATTTGAACCTAAAAACTTAAGTATATATATATATAGTTATATTACGAAAGAAACAATAATAAATTCTTGTAATCATTTCGACGCCTACTCACCTTTATTCCAAATTAAATAGAGAATTTTATACGTAAAACAAAATTGTACCTATAGAGCTGACTATTAATTTAACTTAAATTTTGATTAATATTATAACCTTGATGATCTTATATACAGTTTAGTTTTATATTTTTCTCCCTCCGCCTCCTTATCTTACTTATAGAAAAAGAGTAGGCGGAGAGAGTCTAGTGCCTCGAATGGGAATCGAACCCACAACCTGTCGCGTTTACAGTCACACGCTTATGGTCCTGCGCCTGAGCCTCTATTTCTTTCTTCATATAAAATCTTTAAATTATATAAAGTTACTAGTGGACCCGAACGCGGCTACGCCCGCTTGAACTATACGAATATTTATTAAATATATTTATGAAATTATTTTCAGTTTTCAATAGAGAGATGCGTTAAGCAAGCTCATTTTGGGCGACGTTTTCTAACAACAAACTTTGCAAATCGTTGCTTAGCAACGGTGGTTGTTATTAACATGATGGAGTAAATTGCATGTCAAATTAATAAGTATTTTAATATATCGGTATATATCTAAAATATTACAAATATGAGAAAAAAAGTATCCTATGTTCATCCCGAGACCCTCAAGTATCTCTATATGAGTATTTTATCACAATTAAATTAGCGGTTTGGGCCTGATTGCGTAAAAGACAGACAGACAGACAGACAGAGTTACTTTCGAATTTATAATATAGGTATGGATATAATGTGTGATTTATTGGTAAAGATGTAAGAAATATTAAATACAGCAAAGAGGATATCAGTGATAAGTTATTATGCCCGGCAAGTAAAATAAAAAAAATATCTTAATAGGTGTACGTTGTAGTGCAGGATAGACAGCAGTTGCGCGACGGTTGAGGATTCCATTCCCACTTGGCTGAATGAAATACATAATATTTTCATTTCAGGCAAAGCGCGACATAGAGATCTGTCACTCAACAAGTAATGCCTCTATAATTCTCGATTCTGGGTCTTAATGGAAAACGTAATGTCTTAACACTGGAGTTTTAGGTTTCCTCTGCCTACCCCATAGAACGTGAAGCTAATAAAAAGTGTACAATATGTTTTAGAACAATGAGAACATTCATACAATTCATTGAATTTTTAATTTATAGACATGTATGAAAAATTTACGTCCAAAAAACCTGTTAATATTGAATGTAAAACGAAGATAAATCTCCAAGGAACCTTACGAGGGTTATTTCCGAGGATTGAAGCCTTTTAACGCCGCGAGAAATATAAATTACTTTTAACAACTTCTCTCATTATTCCTCTTTCAGTGGTAACTTCTAAAGTCACTCGTAAGAACAACGGTTTTCTAACGAATGTTATTGCAATTGAAATAATAGTCCAGGGTAAAATTTTCAGAATGAAAATGTATATATTATATATTGTAATATTTATTATGATTAAGAAAATATAGATGCAAACATATTTAGTAAATTTTCCGCATTATATTCGAGACATTACGTGTTGAGTGGCGGAACTGAACGTCGCGCTTTGTCGGAGAAGTGAAAATAATTTAAATATGTATAAATTAACGTATAAACGTATAAATACGTAACGTATAAATTTTAAATAAATACTTCATTTTCTCGAGTGGGGATCGAACCTACAACCAGTCGGTTTTACAGTCACACTCCTAGCCCCTGCGCCACACACAACAACTGGCCTATATTTACTATATATATTTTATACTAGATGTTTTTACTAAAAAATATTTTTTTCAAACAACAAATTTTCCCGGGATTTAGCCTCATATAAATGGCATGGCGATATCTAACGCCAAACATGTATTCGCGGGAAAGTCCAGTGCCGGCCCGCAGTCGCGTCGTGCTCGCCGCGTCACATCGTCGCGTTTTGCCAAATCGATATTTCGTCTTACGAAACGTAAACATACAGCCAAACTTTTATTTAATTAATTCTAATATCGATATTAATTAATAAAAAAATATTTAATTTCCTACTACTTTGTTTATTTTTTGTGTAATGTCGCGGTGAAGGTCATCGCGTGTTGGCAGCGCTTGCGCTTGTTCATGTCCTACTGGTGGTGACTGGTGGGATTCTATTAACATGGACTACCAATGCGTGGTTGTTTACACCATTATCAACATCGCACCCCCGAAATTCTCACAGGACATATCAAATGGCTGCGTGGACTGGTTCAAAAATAAAATCAAAAGGTAAATATTAATTTTCATTACTATTGCTCGCTCTGGTGTTGAGTTCCGCTACTTAGCATGCAAAACTTCCAGAACTTGTTGGAAAGTGGGGAACAGAGTATCTTGACACTAAGTTCTCAAAATCCCTCTCTCTACATTGCTATATACTATTATAAAAAAAATCTAGAGCCTCTTATAATTGAGCGGTTTTTTTTTTTTTTTTAAGTTTATCTATTACGCTTGCTCTGCGAATGAGAAATTATTACAAAGATTTCAATTATAATGTTTCAAATGTTTTGTATGATAACATTCAGTGTTAAAAGGTAGGTACAGTAGGGGAATGGAATATTATTTACGGTTTTTAATAAAAAAACTGAGAAAGAAACCTCAATTATACCACATATTATTCCTAGTAACTTTTAAAAAATGATTTAAATACCCTATTATATGAATTACCTATTGTAACTCAATAAATATTCAGCAATAAATAATTATTAAATTGTCAACTAAAACAAAAGAAATAATAAAATATTAAATAATAAACATTAAAAAATATTGTGTATTGATGAAATAAACTTTGGTTATTTTTCATATTTACTGACCGTCTAAAAATAAAATACCTTTACTTCCAGGAGCAATTGTCAATCTTTTCACAAATATGAATATGTGAAGTATGTTTAATATAATGGAAAATAGGACTGATTCCGTTTCTCGGGGTATATTTATTAAAAATACTTTAGTTCATTTGACATTTACACATTATTTATTATTAATGGGTTTATAATTCAAATAAATAGCGTCACAATGTATCCTTTATATCTAGAGCAGGGCAGTCAGAGAAAACCTAGTGTTAAAACACTCCACCACACGCCACCTGTAGTCTAACTCGAGGCATTGGCTCTTGAGCTTAAAAATAAATTATTCCCTTTGGCTTGGGAATTGAATTCACTACCGTGTTTACAATGAGATACAGTTCCACTGAGCTACTACGGCTCAATCGGCTAATTTTATATAAAAAGCTGATATAATTATTTAAATGATATTTTTATTTGGTTATGGATCTTTTAAGGTCTTTAATTTATAAAGTACTAGCAGACCCGCGAACTTCGTATCGCCTAACAGTCGATTTTTTTTAAATATGTATTCTGCTATTCGCGACACCGGATCGGCTAGTAAGATAGAAAAAATAAAAACTTAAATCATTTTTAATTTTTATAATATTCATTAAAAATGATAATAAAAATAACAATTTCTGATATCTTATTATGATGCCTACTTATTATATTTTATTTTTACTTATTTTAAGTTCAGTTTCATTTTCATTGTAGTACTTTATGGTACACGTTATTTTTTGCTTGGTTTTCTGGGGCGTAAACAAACAGAGCAGATGGTTTTCCAACACGGGAACAGGCAACATACAACAGACCATGCGAGAAACATGAGTTTTCTATATTAATACCACAAACACTTAATGACTGCCCCTGGGATTTGTTTATAGTCATTGCGAAAGCAAGCCGTACTGGAAACTGTAGTCTTTTAAGCTCGAATGGTATGTCAGTCGAAATCATTGGGATGCGGGGTATCAAAACGTCTTCTCCTTTATACTTTCCTTTTAATATGATTGCTTCTATTACGTTATTCATTATTTTTTTATCGCTAATCGTGTGCCGTTACAAAGTTTCAGTTGGTTAATATTTCACAACATTATAACTACACATACAAGCTTTAATTGAAGTCTGTGAGGCGACAATCCTGGCAAATCAAGTGAATTTAAAAATTCCGGTGGATAGTTCACGACATCATCTTCATTAGTTGCCGTATCAACTGACTTATGTGTCCTTATTTTGCCAGAAATGCCATCTAGAAAATTTATATTTAATTCATTTACATCAGTGTGTTTGGCAGCCAGTAAAGCTCTTTCGCTCAACCAATTATGGAATAAATAATCAGCAACATTTCAGCAACATTTGGAAGCACTTTATGAATGAGTTCATCTTTTGATTACGTTAACTGACAAAAACGATCAGGAAAGGTGATGCAGCCAGTCAGCACATATATGGGAAGTTTTCCATTACCAATATCAATGAGTTGTTTAGAGAATATGTCTCCAGATTGATCATTTTGCAACATGACACGCATATTCTTGCTTAAATGTAATACCTTAACATGTTTCCACAATTTCGAGGATTTTAAACATGAATTCAGTTCATCAGCTTGCATTGAACGTGGAACCACTGGCAATCCTCCTCCTGATAATAAAATCATTGCGCAGCGGAGTTTATAGATCCAATAGCAACACAGCTGTAGGGACTGCTGGCATCAATTGATATATCGTAACAAAAAGCAACTCGATTCAAATTTGCACCATTATCAGTCAACTGTCGTGCTCACGTTTATTGCAATCTTCACGTTCTGGGAGTACGATTAGATTCTTTTGCCTAAATTTGTCCACCGCCTTATAGAAGGCATATTTAGTAAGTCACAAATACACAACACTTTATTAATATTATAGAAATTTGTGGCTTTTAGATTTAATAATATAGATGCACAATGAGACGTTTACATTTCAAGTGACATCTTACCATAGAAATATTGACAAATATTGACATTAATAGACTGAGATCCCAGGACCCCCAGACCTACATCATTTTAGCAAAGCTGAAATTTTGAGGATCGATAGTCTAATATGTAGTTAAGACTTTATGCATACTCTCTAACTTAAAAAACCTTCAGAGATAGTGCCAACTTAAAACACACTTCCAGTTGCGTTAAAGTAGAAAGTCTCTTTTTTTTTCATTTATTTATGTACCACACAAGAAAGAAAGTACAGAAAACTTATGACAATAGAAAAAATGTGTACAATGGATAACTTATCTCTAATAGAGATCTCTACCAGTAACCGTTGAATGTAGGGGATGTTAAAAGAAATGATTCGGGTGCGGTATTTTAATATAATGTTAATAATAATAATAATAAACCTACATACAAATATACATAACATTAATCAATATTACTATACCTACATAAATATATAAAATGACATAAAAGAGTTGAAACAGAAAAAGAAAATTAATAAAAAAAAGACAAAGCGACTACTAAAGATTCTAATTGAGATTAAGAAATGTTGTTTTAATTTGATTTTAATAGTATTTAGAGATGGATTGCCCGACAATATAGAGTTAGGTAGTGAGTTCCATAAGCGCTCTGCTTGAACTGTGAAGGATTTTTCATAGAAAGAGGTATTAAATATA
>JAEBDU010010370.1:0-24403 GCA_016802625.1 Heliconius numata | reverse complement strand
ATCGCATTTAAACGAAGGTAGTATATTAATAGATAATATACAACTAAGTAAACTCGGTGAAGACCGATTTATTTAGTAAACTCCGTTTACATCGCATGATATTATGCTGAGAACGTTTCCAAGAGCGTGAAACAAGCGATGAGTCCTCTTGCTTTTTTTATAATGCCCGTTAACTGAATGAAATTGGGCCATAACTGCTGAAAATCTGAGATAACCTAACCTAACCTTATTGTAGGTTATAACACAGCCGTGTTCGGTGAAGCTCAGAATCCACTACTGTATTGGTATATATGATACCAAGCAATAGAACAGTATTACATGCATGTAGATACTTGTTAAACAAGAGGTTCAAATGACTCACCCGTTGTCCATTTTTTTACCTTTGAATTTCACAAAAACAAATTCTCTGATGAGGATGAACATCTTTGCTGGAGGCCTTCCCAGGAGTAGGCCCGATATAGATATCCGGTTCACGATGTGAAGAAATTCCACCTCCAACACTACACTTACCACAGCACTTTCACTTTTAAACAATGTTACTCTGATGGGAAATAACGACGCTATGAGGTAAGAAGCGTAGTGTCGCCTTTTATACGTTCCGGCGCCCTACCACCTGTGACCACGTGACTTCCGGCGATCGCTGATTGGTCGAAAACAGCAACCGGAAGTGAACATCATTGGATAATAAAAGGGAAGTATACAGCGCCCTCTCACAGATGCTGTGCATCGTCACATCCCAAATAATACATAATTTCCAGTTATTACCCGCTTTATCGTTTAGAAAGTTGGTATATTAGTTCAGACAAAGGCGTTTACTAATGAGGTGAAGGCGTGAACTTTTAAGCTTAACTAAGGATTACAATGTTTTTACTGATTGATACCAGCTACACAAAAATAATATTAATGGATAACTTTAAAATACGCCGAATAAAAGTCTTAAAAATATTTTTAAAAATACTCATCTTCCTCTCTTCTATACATATCTTAAATAGTAAATATAAATATATGATATTGAATTGAATTATTTTATTTCCTATGTTAAGTGTTTAATATGAATACTATGTTGTATAACTTAAGTTTAATTTAAATTATAAAAACAACACAAAAATATGTTTATTATTCGCATAAAACGAGTCTATCGCATCTAAGGCATTTAGTATGTATTTAAGTCTAATTTTTTAACTAAAAACAGGACACTGGAATTTTCAATATATCAGCTTACATGGACTTGAGATGTCTGCAATCGTAGAAAAACACGCGCAAATGAAGAAACGACTTTGGAATTTAATTAAAAAGAAACTGTTACTCAATAAATTTCTACTAATCGAATAAATTTACAAATTTAGAAATCTCAATTTGTTTTACAGTTTCAATAAATAAAATATAATTTTGTCTAAAAGGTACCAAATAATGTCGATCAATAGAATCCGAAATTATAATAGTTTTGTCCTAAAACAAGAAATTTATAAGTTACAAAAAAAACGAAACAAACACTTTTGATCTGTAAAGCTTTTATTTTTGCTGTCCATTTTGTAATCTAGCTCGATGAGAACGTATGACTTAGTTGGTCAGAGCGCTTGGACGGTTTCCAAAGAGGTGCGGATTCAAATCGATAAGTTCAAAGTTTTATATAAAAACTCAGCTTCACCCTGTATCCCGTTAAGATACTCCGTTCACCACTTTCTGTCGAATTCAGAACTCATCGCCGGGCTTTTCCTGGACACCAGAGCGAAGAAATGGAAATATAAAGGTAAATAAATATTCCTCGAGTGGAGATCGAACCCACAACCGTCGCGTTACAGTCACACCATTGTGGCGCTGCGCCACGACGGCCTCCCAAATTTTTATATGTTTTCCAAAAAGTACTTTTGAACTGGTCGCTGCGGTTAGGTGTCCTTCGTTCGAAATATTTCATACTTCACCTTCCCAAGGGTTATCCAAAATAATTTTATATAATGACACCATAAACCGAAAGTGATCGAGCTTAATAGCTCCCTTCCCCATAAACATTGTCATATATTAAATTTCTAATTTGTCGTCAACCAATTTATTAGTATCGCCTAACGTTATAGCTTGGCTTGGCTTTAATAAATTGCTATAGTAATATAACACCTTTTATGTATCAGTAAGTAAATATTAATTATATATAAAAAATAGGTGTTAGTGGACAAATATGCACAAAAACACGTGCAACGCAAAAGACCGTGCAAAATGGAGTAGGTTGTGTAGAAAGACAAACCCTGATAATAGCCGGGATTAATGCCAGGAAGATGAAGAAGAAGTGGACAAATATTATTAAAAGAAAATTTAGCTTAGTCCAGGTATACGATTATTGCATATAACTCGATTTCTAACCTGCACAGTGCTCATGTTCAGATTAAACATACAAACAACAGATTTTTAATTACAAATTTTTTTTTAGTTTCACGCTATATCCCTCACACAGCAGGGTAGGTGGAACACTTCGTTCCCTCTTTTCCATTTAATTTTTGGAGGCATTGCGTGTTGAATGGCGGAAATAGACGAATTGATTTACCTAGAGAAATATTTTCATTTCCTCAAGTGGGAATACCTATCTAGTTATATAAACATAACTACCTATTCATTTTATTTTTTTGTCAACAAATATAAATCATAAATTGTTCAGACGAAACCGCGATCCGAATATACTGAAAATAGTTAATTTTAATCAAAAAATTACAATAATTATTATTTTAGCAACGCTTCTTCTTCCTCCAGGCATTAATCCCGGCTATTGCCAGGGTCTCCCTTCCTCAACCTACTCCACTTTGCATGGTCTTTTGCGTCCTCGGTGGTGAGACCAATTATTTTAGCAACGCTATAGCTTCACAACACATAATTTAACTATAAAACAAGTATTTATTAGGGCACATTTGTTTTTTAATGTTAAACACGTCCCAGAATCGTCCACCATACACTCTCGAGTCTCAAATGATACATCGCCGCCATTGTTTCCAATGATCAATATTCGATGCGCACGCGCACCAGTGTTAAATATTTTCGATAGAAAGTCCCTGCGGTATTATTTAGGCTGTCCACGTTTGTAGTGGATGTTGAATTTGAATGTAGATGGTGTAGGTGGTCGGAGGAAATTTATTATAGGTAAATATATACGGAGGGAAGTGGGATACGGAGTGTTTTAACACTAGGTTCTTTCTGGTTGCTTGCTGTTTGCGGGATACAGCGTGAAGCTGATTTTTAATAAAGGATTAATTTAAAACAAGGATTTATTGTTATTTTGTTTTATTTAATTATCATTACGATAATGTTTTGTCCTTTTTAATTACAAAATTATAATACCGTTCACGCTTCGACTGCGCTGCTCGCAATTTATAAATTCCGTTTTATATGAGAATGGAGTTGAAAATGACACGATTTATTAGTCTGAGCCTGTATGAAATATGAATCAAATAAAATAAATAAATCAGCTTCACGCTGTATCCCGCATATAGAAGCGTAGACAGAGAGAAAACACTTTGTTCCGCCGAATTTTTTGAGGCATTGCGTGTTGAGTGGCGGAATTCGACGCCGGCCGTTGCCTCAGAAAGTGGTGAGCAGAATTTCTTAACTCTAGGCTCCTTCTCCCGAAATACAGCGTAAAGATGAAAAAAAGTGAAAAAAATAAAAAATATTTTAAACTAATTTTGTCTAATATAATACCGATGTGTACAAATAACAACCACTAGGTAACATTACGTTACCATTTCATCATTATATGAAATGATATTAAGATATATGATTTTGCAACTATAGCTATTAGCTATACTACTATAAGTTAGCATTGTATTAAACTTGATTCAAATGATTATTCCCACGGCCCCATACTATTGTCGTACAACGAACTAGAGTTTTTCATGGCTCATACAATATATGAAATAATTTTCTTGTTAAGAAATTATAATTGAACTTCGTATAACGCAATGTGTGTTAGAAACTAGTATTTTAAGATCTAATACAATAGTTTGTGTGTCTATATACATACAGCTTGTTAGTTTATTAGAGGGTTTAATTATTGTTTGAAAACAAAACTTGAGGAAAACATTAAGATTAATATTAGCCATAAGTTCTCATCGAGCTACGTCAAAATTCTTATACGCTTGTTAAAATTTACATGCATTAGCCCAAAATTAGTAAAAAATTAAAAGTAATCTTGTGGAATAGCATAAAGATTACATGATAATATTATATTGTCGGTTTTAGAAGAAAATATTATTTCTGTGGTTTAATTAAAATTTGAAAAATCACATGAAAGCCAGTATCTTCGAAATAAAATAAAACAGATATAATGAGACCAGAAATAACAACGGGAAATAGATGAAAATTAATTTTATGTATCTACATAGATAATACTAGCAAATACAACTAGAAAATGATTAATTCTAAAATAATAGAAAGCGAACATTGGGTATAACAATTCAATGCAAAATGCATTATGTCGACTGTGCGTCAGTTGGTAATTAAAAACTTCCAATTTTATGACAGAAAAATGTATGTTTTTTTTGCTTTTAAAATAACTCGATGCCAGTTTAAGCTAAATTTTTTACTAAAATAGTATAAAAATTTAGCTTAAATTTTTACTATTTTACGGCACTCTGTTATAACTTTGTTTTGTTCATACAAAATTAGTTTGGAAAATCGACTTTCAGCTTATACGTACAACCATTTCGAATGTTAATTTCAAGTTTATTTGCTTATGTGTTTCCATTTTTGTTTTATTTTTGTCACTAATAATGACATCTCCTTCTCTTTTGTAACTAATCTTTTCGACTAAACTGTGTAAAACTTAAACACAACCTCCTCTGTTTCGATGTCAGTTAAAAAGTTATTTTTAAACTTCAATTACTATCAGAATCAGAAATGACATTTCTACAATTTATTTAATTTAAAAATGCCTATATTTAAGTTGTTTTTTTTACTGCGCTTAAAATATCACTTCGCTTAAAATATCACCCTGATTTGACCTCCGACCTACAATTGTAAAAAATAATAAGCGAACGAGACGATCGAAATTTACTTATACAATGTATACTTATTTATACATAATTTAATTATAACCAATTATTGCCATATGAAAAGGACTCCATTTCAAGCATATTAACCGTCTATAGTATGCTATTGAGAGAATGTTCAATATATTCATTTCTTCACTGTTGTGTCGAGGCAAAAGCCCGAAGTTGGGTTCCACCACTCAACACGCAATGCCTCAAGAATTTCGCGGAAAGTGGAAAAACGGACTTCAGCACGTCTTCAACGTCACGGGTGTCATAACCTTAGGTTCCCTAAGGTTCCCTGTCTTCCTTGTTCGGGATAAAGAGTATAACTGTATTTTATATAGTACTAATTTGTAAAAGTCAAAGCACTGTAGGGCGTACGAATTTCACCTTTGAATAAATTCACAGTCTCGTGTGTAACATTGTACCGATATTTTTCATAAAGGAGCGAAATTAAATGAAATATAAATTCTAATTTCATACCTCGCATAACGTAGGCAAAGCAAATTTAATTATTTATTAAAGATTGGATTTGATATGAGTCGTAGGATTCTTTATATTTACTTTAGGATTTCGTATTCAATAGAAACAGATACTTAAAAGAAGGAATACTTTAATAAATGTAAAACCACACATACTTTTACATGAAGCCAGTCAAGGTGGTGGGTTCTATTCCCACTCGAGAATATTTGATATTTTTTTTTTCCTCGTTCTGGTAATGACACAGACGCGGCGTTTAGTTCCGCCACTCCTCACGTAATGCCTCCAAAATCCGGCTAAAAGTAGATAACAGAAGTGTTTGAATGGGAACAGAGCGTCTTAACACTAGGTTCCCTCTGCTTACCTTGTTATGGGGGCAAACAGTGTAAAACTAAAAAATATATAATTAATTTTGTATCTACCTAAACATTTTGCCACGGGCATTGAAGCTGCAACCGTCGTATATAGTCAAATAGTTAACAACTGAGTATCTATAGAGTTATTCGTAAAAGCTTACATCGATCTGTTATCAATAGCATACCTACTCATTTCAACGGGCGTTACAAAACCGAATGAAATGGAAATAAATGTATGAAGGCAGCTTCGCTTACACGTTTTTAGTCAAAGGTAATTTTGCCATGTAATGTATACGTGAGCCCGCTCTCATTAGCCCCTATTGAGTATTTTAGTGAATAAAGTTTTATGAAAAGAAATAAAAATTTAACAGAGAGATAGGCAGGTATATGTTTTTTTTCTTTCTTAATATTCAGCTCGTGGACTAAAGCAGCTGGCGCAGGGCCACAAGCGTCTGACTGTACACGTGACCGATTGTAGGTTCGATGCTCACTCGATGCGAATATTTAATATTTTCATTGACGCCTAAGCAAAACGCGGCGTTTAGTTCCGCCACCCAAAACGCAATGCCTCCAACATTCGGCGAAAATTACTCACACTTATTGTGTTAACAGTCAATAAGGACATTCATATTACATACACAGGGTGGAATTGACAGCACCACTTTAAATGAAACCACATTTTTAACTACTCTATAAAAGCCTAATAAAATTCAGAAAAAAAAAATAATTCATTCAATTTTTTCAAAATCAAAAATGTTATTTTTTCAAACAAAATAAATAATAAAACTATCATTTTAAAATAAAACGCCATTTGTAAAGTATAACATAGGCACGCACACACTTACCTGTCAAAGAGGCAACGTCGTACACTTATGTGTGCGTCACACGAAATACAGGTATGGATAAAAATCGTGAAATGAAAAAAAAATCCTACGTCCAAACTGTTGAGGTACCTGGATTAATTTCTTTAGTTCTGGGTCTGAAATATTTTACCCTATATGCAGTTTCAGTAAAAGGAGCGCCTCTGCCTCTTCCACCTGTATAAAAAAAATCTAAGCAAAAATCATGAACATTTTTTTAATACAAAAAAACATAAATATCTAAACAATAAGTTAATATATTCAAGCGAGGCTGATTGAGACGGGATTTATCTTAAGACACAAATCCCGCGGGATCAGTAAAAACGGAACTATGTCACCTCGACTTGATTTATACTAGGTAAGCTGTTTCGTACAGTTTTTGTTCGAGATGATCTTTCTAAGGCTAAGTGTTCTTATAAGGATAATGGAATTTGAAGGCGGAAAGTTTTATGAAAGGAGATTTATTTGAAATATTTTACATTAAAAATAATATTTTTCTTTAAAGTGTTTTGTAAATAACCAATTTAGAATTATGTGAATAAGACATTCGGGGTCTTTACAACTTCTGTAAGTACTCTAGCATGATTTTGTAATAGAATCCTCTCTGGAACCTAGTTTTAAGCTATTCCTTTCCCCATTTTCTACCGAATTCTGAAGGCATTGCGTGTTGAGTGGCGGAACGCAATATCCTACTTTGCCATGATACAAAGGCAAACCTGGGAACCTAATGCAGACGTTCCCATCGTTCCCATTAAACAAATCCGTTCCCTATTTTCTGCCAAATTCTTGAGGAGCGGAAGTCAACGTTGTGAACTTAAAGCGAGGAAATGTATCTTAACATTAAATATTTGATTTCCTCGAGTGGGAATCGAACTTACAACCAGTTATGTATACAGTCACATGAGCTTGTTACCCTGCATCACGCCCGGTCCTCACATTATACACTATACACTATGTTACAATTGCAATTTTACTGAAATAATATTTAACCTAAAGAAAATTATATGCGGAGAAATTTCCCACTAATCCCACTTTACTGCTTAAACGACCACCGTAAAAAATATTATTATCAAACTATAAAGGACCTTTAAAAATTTCGCTCGTAAACAAGTCCAAGAGAATAAAACAAGATTTTTTTACAAGCTTTGCCCGTTTAATAACGCGAGAAGTCGTTTTGTAACGGAAGGAAGTAATCAGATTTTAAGCGCGCTGGTATGAACCTTTGTACTGTTGTTTTTCAGTACTCGCCTGTAGTTGTGCTTAGATATTCCTTTTTGTTTTACTGTAAATAATGTTTTTAGTGTTTAGTGTTTTAATTCTTTTCTGTATTCGTATTTTTGTATTATTATAGAGGAGGATAAAAGGGCTGAGACGAATTGTACAAAAAATCGCACAAATTCAAAGAAAAGCTGGTAAATACAATGATATTTACTAATTTTTTACCAAATTTGTACACTATGCGTGTGCTTACAAATGTTTATTTTCCTTTTTACAGTTTCATGCTGTATCCTGCACATAAGAGGGTAGGCAGAGGGAAATGGGAACCTAGTGTTAAGACATTTCTTTTCGTATTTTCCGCCAAATTATCGAGATATTGCATGGTGAATGGAAAACTCAATGTCTCCTCACTATTTTTTTTAAATGTTATAGTAAACAGTATATTATTTACACAAAAAACAAAGAAATTTGTCGCTTGTACAAATATCAATTTCGCATCTCACTACCAAATGACTGGAGGCGGAACGTCGAGATAAGTAAATTATTAAACATTTTCCTTTACTTGACGAAATTATGTAAATCTTTGATACGAATTTTGTTTATCGTCTGAAGATGAGTTTTCTTTCATTTGTATAATTTTATGTATTAATGGTTAAAAATTTTTTTATCAAAATGAATTAATATCGGTATTTATTTATTTCATAATTATGTACTTACATATATTGAGGGTAGTGGTGGTGCAGGGGCCCAAAACTAAAGGCTTCAGGTTGTGGGTTCGATTGCCGCTCAAGGAATGAAATATTTAACAAGTTCCTTTGTAGCTCTGGCGTCGAGGCAAAACGCGGCGTTGAGTTCTGCCATTTAATACGCAATCCCTTCAAAAACTGCAGAAAGTGATCAACAGAACTAGGTCACAGGTTCCCTCAGCCTATCCCGCTATATATATCCCGCGGGATACAGCGTGAAACTAAAAAAAAAAATTTTTGACATATTCTGTCATTATATTTAAAACCATAAAACTACACTCCACACCATTAAGCATTACTTACGATCATGCCCTAGTTTATAGTTAGAATCGAATCGAATGTTTTCGTCTCGATTGACATAAATTCTAACGTCGTACTCATTGATAAGGCGCTTATACGAGTATAAACTGCTCTGGGCTCGGGCAACACTGTTCTCTCTCAAAGTGGTTTAACTACAGTAGACTATAAAGTAGGCAATATCCACTACAAAGCTGCTATTCAACTTATATCTGGTCATTTATAGCGGAGATGAAACAAGACGCTTTATTTGTAAGGAATGTCGATCGTTTTGTCGATAAAATTAATTATATTAAAATTATTTTCGGTTTTAAATCTATTGTTGTTTGTTAATGACATGGTCGATAGTTAAAATTTTGTGAAAATTAATATTTGTTTGGATATACAATACATATTTACAATATTCGTATTTTTTATTGCAACTATTTTGTTTGTTAAAATTACAGAAAAGGTGTACAGGCTTTTAAATCTATTTTTTCAGCTTCATGTTGTGTAACGCCCAATAAAGGGTAGGCAGAGGGAACCTACAGTCAAGTTAGTCCGTCTCCCATTTTCCACCGAATTCTGAAGGCTTTGCGTGTTGAGTGGTGGAACTCCATGCTGTGCTTTTCCTCGATACCAGAGCAAAGAAAGAAAATATTAAATATTTAAATTCATCGAATAGGGATCGAACACGTAACCACTTGCCTTTCAGTCCCCCATTGGTGCCCACGTCACTGGTGGTGACTGGCCTCAAAAAATGGGATTATTATTTATTATTTCAATTTAAACAAAATAAAATATACTATTAAATTTTATCGATATTTTAATAAAACTAAAGGACGGGTCTTCACGGTGCCGCAGTGTCGAAAGGGTGCGAGCGCCGAGCAGCACTTCAGAGATCGGTAGCTGACATCTGAGTCAGACGGGTCACTGACCATGGTAGCGTTCTTCAGTTTATTATTATGTGCATGAAAAAAAGTATTTCCGTTTCATAATATTTGTGGTGAGCTCTCTCGTTTTTAAATGGGTTTTTGAGGGTAGGTTGAAATGAAAAATAAAATTGTTCTTTCCAAATGTTTTTAGGGGATTTAAGTAAAGTTGTTATACAGTGGCAACTGTAAAAGTGTGGGTTTATAGTTCGATTCCCACTTGGAAGTTCGCTATTAAGGCATGCACTCAGCATTGAGTACCGCTACAAAACACATAATATGCTAAGAATTCAGCAGAATGTTGGGAACGGAGAGTATTAACATTAGGTTTCCAAAGTCCCCCTTCCTATACTGCTATACGCGGAATACAACGAGGAGCTAAAAAGAAAAAAAAAATTGTTGAATACATAGATTTTTCCAGCTCTTAGTATTATAATTTTACCTTTATATAAAAATAATATAAAAGAAAATGCTTTAATTAATAAAAGGAGAAATTCTGAATAAATTATAACGCAACCTTTTTGCTGCCGCCCAATACCTAAGCAGCGATATTTATAAAGTTATTTTATATACATTTCTTCAGACATTCCTAACTCAATTTTATTATCGTCTAAAAAAGCAGACGAAAAATATTTGACCTTTATAAACTTGAAGTACTTTAAAAATGGTATTTTTTTATCAGCTTCCCGCTGTAATCCGCTCATAGTAGATTAGGCAAAGGGAATTTAGTGTTAAGACACTTTGTTCCCCATTTTCCGCCGAATTCTGGAGGCATAACGGGTTGAGTGAATCTTACGAAACTCAACGCCGTGCTTTGCCTCGACTGTAGAGCGAAGAAATGAAAATATAAATTTAAATAATAATTTAATTTACTTGAATGGATTTGTGGATCCATGTGGATCCATCCATGGGAATGGATTGATGGGGACTGGCCCCAAAAAATTAAATAGGTACTTGTACTATAAATAGAGTATCTATTTTATTAACGTAACAACCAAACTTTATTTTATTTATATAACAAACACATCATGGGGTAATGTAAGCACGTCCTAAGTAAACATACCTTACACTGAAATATATGCGAAAGCTTCGAAAGTACATTATCGATACAAAGCAACTTTGAATCAATTAATTATAAAAGCTCAAACATTAGAACACCGTCGTAGCGGCGTCATATGGGTCTATAATAAATTGTTTTATTATCAAAATAGAGTGAGAAAATGTAAATAATTCATTCCCCTAAGTGGGAATCGAACCCACAACCGTCATGTTTACAGTCAAATGCTATACAGCACATTATTACTTTAGAGAAAATTAATGTGCATACTGAAAATTAATAGAATTATTTATCGTTTATTTCTTGATTCTGTATAAAATTATGTAGATTAACACTATAGAATATGCCAATATAGTTATTTTATATTTATTATAATTCCTTTTTGCGAACAAAAATCTTTTTTTACGGCCAATTGAACGTCTCCGGATGTCCATTTTATTGTACTCTTATTTAAATACCTATTATTACTCGCCTAATGTCTTATATCTGACTAAATTAAACAAATTATACATTTGACTTTGAACCTTAATTCTATTAAAATAGAGTCTAATTTGCATCTGCTTTTGTTCCTATAGGTCTCGTTGGCCCCAAATAGGGTTGACACAGGTCAATTTTGCCCAGACCGAAATTAATTAGTGTCCAGCGTTTCATTATGCAGAAGTAACGAGTAACGAACCGTCGCGAGACGTCCCTTGAATACGTGATGTGGTTTAATATAAGCTGTTGAGAAGGAAGGTGGACAGACTGATGATAGAAATTCCATTAAATTGATTTTTTTTTCAGTGTCTCACCTTATCTCGCACACAGCAGGGTAGGCAGTGTTAAGATACCTAGTGTTAAGACACTCCATTCGCCACTTTCTCCGAATTCTGGATGCATTGCCATTTGCCTCGAAGCGAAGCGAAGAAATTGATATATAAATTTAAATAAATATTTCAGCTCCTCGAGTGTGGATCGAACCCACAACCAGTCGATTATACAGCTACATTTTGTGGCGCTGCGCCACCACTGGCCTCAGTCTACTCTAAATATTGCATTCATTTTTAATACCGAAACTAAAAAAGATATTTTAAAAGATTCACAGCTTCCCGTTTGTTATGAAAAGCAAAAAAATCAAAAACATTTGTTCTGAGGCACTCGTATTATCTAAAACTAAGATAATCTAACGTCCTCATCTCGGGGGAAATCACCGAAAAGGGTTATTTCATATGCGGCTTCGTGCGGATCTCATACAACTTTTCTGTAGCTTTGTTTTAAAATACAAATTAAAATATCTTTTATGTTAATTTTATAATGAAGAATGTTTAGTTGAATTAAATTTAGGTTTTAATTTCCATATTTAACCGACTTCTGTAAGAAAAGGAGGTTATCAATTCGACTGTATATTTTTTTTTTTGTTTGTTACCTAACTTTTGAATGGGTGAACCGATTTGGATAATCTTTTTGATTTGAAAGGTGAAGCTTCCCGTTTGGTCCCATTTTTTTTCTTCATCATTTTAAAATATTGGTTGATTGCTAATATTCTAACCAAATCAGGCAAATATTCAAATTCTAAATATTTCCTTCCTAGGACCTATCATTCTAGTGATACAATAGAACTGCGTTCTACGTGATAACAATTAGGCGATATAAAGATTTTACGCCACTCAATTGGCAATGCCTCCAGAATTCGGTGAATTCTGGAGGCATTGCCAAGTGAAGTGAGCAACAAAAATGGTCTTAACGGGAATGGGGTGTCTTAACACTAGGTTCCCAAGTTCCCTCTGTCCTGATATTTGGTATTCCACAGCGTTAACATTTTATTTAGTTTATTTTTCTTTATATAGGTAAGCTAGGCGATAAGCAGAGAGAACCTAGTGTAAAAACACTCCTTTTCCCACATTTGTGTTGAGTGGCGGAACTAAAGATATAAATTTTTCAGACATAAAGATATAATATTAAAATCTCAACATAATATACTTATAGGAAAGCCTATTGGTTGGGGCAATGCTCTCCACTTATGATGTCATCAGTTTCAATAGGGTACGCGATATATTGGGTAAAGCGTTGGTGGTGTGCTGTTATTTTTATGAGTATAAGATGACAAATTGATTATAAATATAAGTAAATATAATAGTAAAGAGAAAGTAGTGTTTAACCACTCTGTTCTTCATGTCCTAATGTTATTTATTAGATTAAATTCAAATTTATTTACTCAAAAGCAAAAATTGTGAAAGTAGAAATGCTATACCTACTCTATATCTTTTACGTTAAATCCGACATATACCGAGGAAGATAGAGGGAACCTAGTTTAACACTCCGTTTCCCGCTATTTATCCAATGTTAGAGACATTGAAGATGAAGAAATGAAAATAATTCCCTCACCCGAGAAGTAATCGATCCCACACACGTCATTCGCCTCCATATACCTTAATATATGTATAACCTTATTTTTATATGGTATACTACATATACAATATTTCCAAGCCTATAGCAGTATTTACCAGGATCTTCTTATCCACACAGAGAGCCATTTTATATTACCTGATACATGGTGAAGAGGAGTAAGTGGCCACTTCATATCCAGCTGGCTCACACTTGATTATAGTATGACACTTCATTATTCTTCATGCAAGACATTGCGTGCTACAGTTCATAGCGGCTATGACCCCGCTGTGCACTTTAGCTTGGTTAAAAAGTTTTTTTTTTCAGCTTTATGGTGTATCTCGTAAATAGCAGGGTAGGGAGAGGGAAGCTAGTGTTAGGACACTAAGTTTATAATTTTTCAGTGAAATTACGTGTTGAGTAGAGGAACTCAACGCCGGGCTCTTGTCTTGGTGCCAGACCAAAAATATTAATAAATACTAATTAATTCCTCCGAGTGGGCATCGAACACACAACCGTCGCGTTACAGTCACACTCTTATGCCACAGCCTCGATTATATCTAATGAAATCTAATTTTTATTTATTTATCTATCTATCTTCTATTAAATCTAATTCATAATGTTAAACGTAGCTCGATAAAAGAAATCTTGATATTGTATACATATTTTTTTAGTTTTACGAACTTAATAAGAGTTAATATAATCTCCACTTTAAGCGTATTTTCTATTGAGTGCCGGAACCTGACCGGGAACAACTTAAAGAGCATTTCTTGTATAAATCGAACCCGCAATTACCTTGTATATAGCCTGTCACTATGCCACTATGATATAATAGCACAAGAATTACGAAGAATAGGTTACTTTGTCCTATAGGAAGTAAAGAAAACCTATAATAGAACGACCAACAAAGAAATGGTGCAGTATAATAAAAGATATATATAAGTATAGATAGATATATGCTATCGATATATGAAATTGATTCGAGATTGGTTTTAGTCTTCTTATCTTTATTTTCTTTTATTTTACACTGTTTTCCGCCCATAATAGCGTAGTAGGCAGATGGATTCAGTGTTAAGACTCTCCATTTACTATTTCCGAGACATTGCGTATTGAATAGCGAAAGAAATCGAACCTACTACAGTCAGGAACCATGCTGCTAAGCCACGTGACGTCATTCCTTTTTAACTATTAAATACTTAGTAAAGTAATAATTAAATTTCACTCAGTTTTAATTTTAAGAGAACTTTACGATAACGCTTAAGCCTTGTCAAAATTAGTTATGGCGGTTGTTAGTTGGGCTTAAAGTGTTTATTTTATACTAACGACTTCGATGCCTCATTTAGAGGGTTTTATGGTAGAGGTATTAGGTCTACTTGTGTAAAGGAGTGAATATAATTAAGCACTCCTATAAGTAAGACATAATCAATCCTAAGTAAAAAAAAATTAGTAAATAAGAGAATGGTAGAATGGTAGAATTTAAATTTTATTAAGCACCTTCAAGTAAAAGTCAGTATGGCCAGTCCATGTCCACAGTAGACGTGACTGGTTGTGGGTTTGATTCCTATTCGATAAAATAAAATATTTAATATTTTCATTTTTTCTTTGTTGTGTTCCACTACTCAACAAGCAAAGCCTTCAAAATTCAGCGGAAAATGGGGAACAGAGTGTCTTAACACTAGTTTAAGTTTCCCATGTTCCTCTTTCCTCTGACTTTGCCCTTGCTGTGTGCGGGAGAAAGCTTGAAGCTGTAAAAAACAACTAGTAATCTCGACAATTCCTTAAAAATTCTTTCTTATACTCAAAAACATTGTAAACCCATTATAGCTAAAAGAAAATTATTATGTAAAAGAAGAATATTACAGTAGAAAATGTTCCTAATTTTTTAGTATAACAAATTATAAGTGTCAATAACAATTTCCCATACTAAAAGTGTTTCCTAATAATTTCTCTTAAGTGTATCAGAACACTACCACTTAAGCCGATGACGATATTGGTGACTCATGGAAGACTTGACTCTTTGACCTTTGCAATTTTACTTCCAATATCAATAAATCTATTGAAGATTTATATCATACGCGACCGAGTTACGTTTTTGGAGTAATCAATAATAAGATAAGATAAAAATATGGAATATAAGGAGCAGCGGCACAAGGGTGTGACTGTAACGCGGCGGTTGCGGGTTCGATCCCCACTCGAGGAAGTGAAATATTTATTTACGTTTATATTTCCATTTCTTCGCTCTGGTGTCGAGGCAAAGCGCGGCGTTGAGTTCTACCACTCTCCAGCCTCCAGAATTCAGCAGAAAGTGGGGAACGGAGTGTCTTAACACTAGGTTCTCTCTGCCAACCTTGAAAACCAAAGTTGAAAATATGAAACCATTTTACTACTTTCAATTATTCTATATATAGAATTTGCGCATAACTTATAATGGGCTCTTTGTTCGTGATGGCTGTAGGTTCGATTTCCGCTCGGGAGTAAATGATTTTCATTTTCTCTGTAATAAGACCAAAGCTCGGCGTTAATTTCCGCTATTAAGCGAGCTTGGTTGACAGTGACTTGGATTAGTTAACCTAAGCACGCCAAGATTCTCCTTTCTTTATTTTTCTCTGCTAAATAAGAAAATATTATTTGGACAAATTTAATAGTTTTACTCTTTCTTTATTCCTCTTTTATTATCCAGTATCATAGAGAAATAAACTTTTATCTTGTAAATCTTAAGCAAACCTATTTATAGTTAACTTAATTACTTTCTTAGGATGTAGGTTAAAACTCGCAACCTAGAAAGCGGAAGCTAGTCATAATTAACTATGTATGTTTTACTTGTAAAATTAATAACTAAAGTAAAATATTGCTGCCATTGTAGCATTTTAAATCTGTCATTTCGTGTTGATTAGCGGAACTTAACGCTGTTCATTGTTATTCCAAAGCGCGATAATGAAAATAATATATTCCCCCGAATGAAGATTGAACCCAGAATCGCCTTGTGTACAGACACACTATCCCACTGCGCTACGAAGGTCTCCACACACATTAACATATTATAGAAATAAAATATAACTTTAAACAACCTATTTCACTATTTTCTCTGTAAAATACAGTTCTAGAACGTAGTAAAATCGCACTTAAACAAAGATCAAGCTCTCTTCACTGAAACCCAAATCACAAAGCTGAGGATTAGTGTGGAACAGAACTCTTGACCCACATTGCAGGCTTACCAGCTCTTATTGACTTAGATGTACACGAGTGGCGAACAACTTACGTAGTTATGTTTAGACTGAATAGATCGATTCTAAATGTTTCTTTTGACGGTATTTTCTCTTTTTTTCAGTTTCACGCAGAATTATAGCGGTAGGCAGAGGGAATCTAATGTTCAGAAACTTCGTTCTCCATTTTCCAGCTTTTTGCCTTGGGTTTCGCCTTGTTACCAGAATAAAGAAAATATAAATAAATAATATTAGTCCCCCCGAGTAGAAATCGAATCTACAACTGTCTACGACTTCCTCTGATTCTTATTATTCTTTTCTTTTACATTGTAACCTATTTTTAAGGCTCTTCTTGTTCAACGTTCCGATTATTTTAGAGAAGAAACTCAACGCTGTATTTTGCGTAACTACATGAGGAAATTGAGGTAAATATATTTTCAAATATATACCAGTTTCCAACTGATTATCGTTCATAATGCCGTCGATGCATATTTGTCTGAATATAAATATGTTGACAGTTTGAATAAAAGATATGCAAATGTAGTTTAAAAATCTTTTCCACGTGCCAGTAAATATTGTTAAAAGAATTTTCCATGTGCTAGTAAAATATTTTAAAAAAGAATTACTTACTTAAGGTCAGTCGTGGCGCAGGCTCACAAAGTGTGACTGTTAACGCGACTGGTTGTGGGTTCGATCCCCACTCGACTCTTATTAACAGGGTATTCTTGTGCATATAAAGCGTAGGCAGAGCCAACTTGGAGGTCTAGTGTTAAGACACTCGGTTCCCATTACGACACTTGTTCTCCACATTCCGTTGCTATGCCCCGTTACTATAGGGGGGAAATGAAAATATTAAATACTACACTCTCCGTACAGAGTGGGAATCTAACCCATAACCGCCGTGTTTATAGATACACGCTTGTGCGTGTAATATATATAAATTTCGAAAAAGGCCGTAAATGTTTGACTGTAAACATGTACATTTCTAATTTAATTTCTTTTTATAATATATTGTAACTTTTAAAAAGCTTTTTAAATTGGCTTTGAAACAAATACATTAAGCATAACGCTGTCATTCGTCCAAAGACAGAACCCATAAATCGGATTTCAATGAGAAAAACTGAGAATTGTAAAGGAATGTTGCTGGTAGCGGAAACAAAATAAGATTATCAGTAACGACGTTACCGACAGTCGGGAAAGCTGTATTCCAACGTATTTTATATGTATCCGTTGAAAGGATAGTTGGGTTTTCTATTAAAAGAAGTTAGGATCTTTTAACGTTATGTTTAATCAATTTTTTTCATATTATTGTACTAGGGGACCGCTCGCGGCTTTGCCCGTGCACGATCAATTATTTATTTTCTCATTGAATTACTTTCGTGGTAACAATTTAATTTTCAAGACAATTAATAGCGCCATATATTGATAGCTAACGTTTCAGCCGATTCAATAAGCACTTGTTACAAAATAAGCGTTTTATTGAATTGTCTGAAATTTACTTAGCTAAAATACAAAAGTTGAAACGATATTTATATCGATGAAACCATGTTTGAAATTAGCGTGAAATTAGGTAACAAAAAATAATTTTAACTCTTATTGAAAAAAAGAAAAAAAAAGTCATTTTTGTCACAAATTACTATAAAAAATTATCTTCTTATATCTGGCGAAAATAACAAAAAAAATATGTTTATATTACATAGTACATGTACTCAAATAATTGAGCACATTCTCCATTACGTAGCTGGCTTTAATAAAATAGTCCAAAAATAACGAGAGATTTCAGTTTTTTCTTTTAGGCATATAAAAAGCACCTGTAGTAATTTTTAGTGCCATAAAGTAATAAAAGTACTGAGTATATTTAATTTACTCTATCTAAAATAAAAATTGCTTGTAATAAAAAGTTCGTCAGAAAATAAATTGCCTCCTACGTCGTAGTACGTAGCAATATAAGGTTAACTTATTATATGACGACGACCCAGGTTTTCAGGTTAATTCCACTTGAGACTAAATATACTAAAATTGTATTTTATTATACTATTTTTTGTTGAAATCATTGACGTATTTGGGCATATTTTGTACATTAAACTAAGATTTTATGAAATCCAAAATCACTAACGATTGAAGCTAAGTTAAGTTTTTAAATATAATATACATGTATTAAAGTTGTAGAAACTAAAACAAATGATAGCCAGAAATTGCTAAATCCCAAGAGTAGGCTGTATGCAATAAAAAACAAATCTAAAAATTGATTTCTTCATAAATATTTCATGAAAATTTCAATTTACCGTTCAAAGTAGAATATACCTTTCTACGATGACACCTAAGACACGGTAGATCTTTCATTTAATAACGGGAGCTAGGTCTTAGCGCTGCTAGGTACAGCACCAGCCTTTAAGATGAAAAGTAAAATTAATTAGTGCCGCAATTCATATATTATCTTTTAAGGTATTTTCTTTTAATTATGAACCATATATTACATAGATTTACAATGTTTTGTTTATATTTGAAAGGAAATATATTAAAAAATAGTTTTGGTGTAAATGTTAATTTTTTTAAGGCAGTCATAATGCGGGGGAAGAAGCGTATGACTGTGAAGGCGACGGTTGTTCGTTCAATTTTCATTCGGGAGAGATCCTAGCAGACACTCTGATATCTTCTTTTTGTCTTAAATTTTAACCGATCAAAGAGAAAAGAAAATAATTTAAATATGATTACTTCGATGTAGGATCGAACCTAGATTCATCACTTTAATAGACCTATACCTATAGAGATATCCTACTGAGCTATGACGCCTTTATATTGGAATATGGATGAATAAATTATTTTTTCCCTCTTCACTTCAAAGTTTAATATGAGCCTGGGTTCGCTAGATAAGAAAAGTTTTACTCTACAAGAATAAAAAACTTTAGAAAAGACCACAAAACAGTAAAGGATCTACTAACGGCGAATAAATAAGTATTATTTTATTATTAAAGTAAAATAAAAAAAATAATTTAAAAATCCGAATTTCAAAACTTATCTCGATAATAACATATTAGATATGTTAAAAGATTTTGCACTGAATAGATTATATTTACAGAGAGTCTAGTATCTAAAAGATCTACCCTGCTAAACACCAGTGGTGTCGGTATAGGGTAAAGGCACCAGTAATCGACAGTCTAAGGAATTAAGGAATGATATCAGTAATCAAGAATCACAGATATTAAAATTTAAATATTATTTATTCCACATTCTAGAGACATCACATTCTAGAGTGTAAGTGCTTATTTTAATTAAATTAAAATAAGCACTTACACTCTTCACCTCATATATTAATCTAATTTAAATCATACAAATTCATTAATAATATACCCCATAATTTTCCGTAACCCATTAAAAAGAAGTGGCAGAAATGGAAACGGTAATACCATTTATAATGTACATGTCTGCATCAAGACCAAGAGAACAAAGCAATGGGTGGAGCGTAACAAATTATGTGCGTTTTTAACTTCATTTCTATAATGATTATTACGTGAGGGTTTAATATGTATGAGTGCGAGTATCTACGCAACTGCAGTTCAACTGTTGAAACTTGAACGTATTTAATGTCTGTGCTAAAAGGGATTCTTTTAATTCTTTCAGTTTCTTTGTATATTATCTATATTTTGTGATTTCTTATAGAATATACTTTTATTAAATTAGTGAATCAATTTTACATTTTTAAATATAAATTATTATAAAAAAGATACATTTAAAAATATAAAAAAACCACTCTTCCGAAGGCGGGACAAGGGTCCAAGCTATCGGTGGCTAGGGCTCCAGAGAGAGGAACCTCCGCACAATACGTGCCGTCTCAAGTATTACTGCCTTCTGCATCCGGTTCTTGATCCAACAGCTAAGCGATAGCCTCTTAAGGTGTTGGTCGAGGCTTTTCGCTATTAAACCGTTAACCGAAACCACTATCGGCACAATGATAGTCGCATTGACATCCCACATGGCGGTAATCTCATGGGCTAGGTCCAAATATTTAGATTGTTTTTCTTTTTCGGCCTTCACGAGATTTTCATCATGTGGGATAGTAACGTCAACAATCACTGCGCGGCGCGCCGCTCGGTCTACTAGTACTATATCAGGTCTATTGGCAACAATATACCTGTCAGTAATAATAGACCGATCCCAGTAGAGCAAAGCACAGCTATTTTCAAGAACAGACATGGGATTGTACCTGTAGTAAGGCACCTCCAATTCTACAAGGCCATATTGAAGAGCAAGTTGCTGGTGTATTATCTTGGCTACTTGATTGTGTCTATGCAAATACTCGCCATTAGCAAGATGAGAACAACCAGAAACAATATGTCTGAGGGACTCCCCAGGTCGATGACACGCCCGGCAGATGTCGATAGTGCCATCTTTCATAATATGTCTCTGGTAGTTCCGTGTCTTGATAACTTCGTCCATAATTGCACAGACAAAACCTTCAGTTTCTCCGAAAAGATCCCCGAACTGTAACCAAGATAATGTGATGAAACAGTATCCACGTCCTGGCCCAATAGGGCTCTATGGAATCTACCATGCAGCTCCTTGCTCTTCCATACAGCCATGCGATCAGAAGTAGTAAGTACTACAGGCCGACGCCAGTTCTCTTTGCCCAAGGAAAGAGGAGTAAGGCCTTTGTCAACTGTTACCACATCCTTGTGCATATCCACGTCAATCTTGAGAAAATATTCTCTAAGACTGCATACCTCGTGGTTATGGAGGTTCTTGACATTCAAAAAGCCACGACCTCCACACTTACGCGGGATATACAGTCTCATTACAGACGAACGCGGATGGTGCATTCGGTATGTCGTCAACAATTATATTAAGTGATTTCTTATATTATTAGTCTCAATAGTTTTGAATTTCTCCGATTTACTAAGGCCAAACACCAAAGGCAAAAGCGGGTGGCTGTAGGTTCGATACCCACTTGAGAGAAATATTTTGTTAATATTTTCATTTCTTCGTTCTGGTACTGACGCAAAGTTCGCGTGGACGCGTTCGCTACTCAACATGTACAGTCTCAAAAATCGGCGAAGTGAGTAACGAAGTGTCTTAACACTAGGTTCTCTCTGTCTACCCTATATGCGGGGTATAGCGAGATGAATCTAAAAAAAATGACTGAATACTAAAATAATACTAAAGTAAAAAATATAATACGAACTATACAATAACCTATATTTAATAATATTTCAGAAAGAAAACAATACGAAAAGTTAAGTATTGAAAAAGTTAGTGATTTATCATAAAACATAATATATGGAGGATTTCAAATAAGATAACATGAAATCAATATCTGTCATTGTAAGATCCGAGATTGAGTCCTGCCCTCAGTTACATTGTATTTTCAGAAAAGATAATAAATTATCTAAATCGATCTAAGAGACCTTTTTTAAAATTATTTACCAAGTAATAAATATACTCTATACAAGCGTACGTTAAACGCGACTTGAAGTGTAATTGAAAATCTTGAAGTTTAAAATTTTTAAGAGATAAATCAAATAGATATAGTAGCATCATAGGAAATTTTTGGGTGGCAACTATTATTTTCTTTTTTTCATTTTAACAAAATATTACATATTTTAATAATTAAAAATATATAAGACATTTAAACACAAACATAAATGTTTGTCTTATGCATTGGGAATGCAGACATTTACCAGACCGTGAAACAATTAAAAAATTAAAAGTGTAAAGTTGTTATGATGTAACATTTAACTTTTTTAATAAGCTAAACATTTTATCAAAGATTATGTAATTCATTTGATTTTTTGAGTGGCAGAACTCAACGCCGCGCTTTGCCTCTGTACCAGAGCGAAGAAAATACAAATATTAAATATATCATCCTGGAGTGAGAATCGAACCCACAATCTGTCTGTAAGACACACGCTTGTACTGTCTCTAATATGCACATACTTTATTTTATTTACTTAAGGGTTGGAAGAATTCAGAAAGTGGGGAAAATTTACGTTTCACTTATATGTGAAATGTAACCCGGCTACGCAGACGCCCTTGGGTTAAGCAGACCGAAAATATGCAAATGAGAAAATATATGTGTGTTTTAACAATTTCGCTTAATCCACGCGTAATGCAGTACCCTCATGTGGGTGACTGTTGATGTATACCTAGTTTAGGTGTAGGTATTGCCCTAGAAATTGTATCTTAATATATTTTTAAATAAGGCTTTATATTTATTGTAATTATAAAGAATCAAATATAATAGTTGTGGGTTCGATTCTAATTCGGAGCAATGAATCAATTTCAAGTCTTCGCAATGACAAAATAAATTTATTTTTGGTGCTTAACGCCTCACTTATCCAAGGTCTCGAATTCGTGGCGAATGCTTATTCGAATTAGCTAATGAGTAAGTGTTTACTAGTGATTGATTATTTATTATTTAAATTCTCAATGAATATTTCATTTGGGAATCTAAATAATCAATTAAAATTACTTCGAAGTTCCTTATTTTGTGACAGCCTAAGCAAACTTTGAATATTTAACGAAAGTTGTCTACGACTGTCACTTTGCACAGTGACAGATTAGGATTTTAAATATTCATCAGACAAAAATTTGACAGAAAGGAGTATCAAGAAATACGTACATTTATATTAGACTGCTTCATCCCGCTGTATCCCGCAAACAGCTGGATAGGCAGAGAGAACCTAGTGTTGAGACACTCTTTTTTCTATTTAACGCCGAATTTGCTTTTAATAATAGAATTAAATGTAAAATATGAAAAACAAACACTGACCGCGGAATCTATAGGAAAGTTGATAATAAAAAGACATATACTAATATATTCATTTGAAAAATATTTTAAGTTATATAGGAAATCCCTAATTTCAATTTTTGACAGATTGTTATTTACAGTTTATATGCAATAAATAAACTTTCAGATATTTTTTGTTAGATGCAACCATTTTGCATCATCCGTCAAACTGATACCATCAAGGTGTTGTTTTTTGCTTTGATTACCTGAAAAAAGAAATAAATATTCTTTAGCAAGTATAATGGGCAACTCACTGTAAAGAGCGATAGTTGTGGGTTCGATTCGTAGGGTATAGGTTAAAGCAAAATAGGAAGAGAAAAAATAGAAACAGAAAAGTAATAAATTACACTATCGTGGTTTTTTGGATGGTTCCTTAATGATCGAGAATTCAAATCCCAACAAGCCAATTATTATCTATGTATTTATAAATAGTTAAATAAGCATAGTGACATATCAATATTTCTATGTTTTTAAGTTGGCACAAAATGGAGAACGAGCTTACGATCACGGTTCTTCCTCATTAGGTATGCCGATAAAGTATACAATAAAAAAAAACATTAATTACAAATAACATAAGAAGCTACAGAAACGCCGAGTAAATTAAGCCATTCTAAGCATACATTTCCTTTTTTTTGTTCAGTGCATTTATTCTGGTAAGGGGATAAAATGTATGTTTAGACTTATAAATACTCGTAGTTGGCTGTATAAGGTTACGTCCAAGTTCTTATTTATAGCCTGGTGCTGACCGTGACATGACCTTAGTGGAATCGATATATTATATGTTTTTACGGAAGCTCTGAAAACTTTTATATGGAAAATTGGTCAATTTACGTTTTTCATATATGTAGGTGGTACTCGTAGATCCAGAATGACTTATAACTGTTAAAGTTTTAAAGAAGCTGGTGAAATATTTTTATTTAATGTGAATTTAATTAATTATATACAAGTTAATGAAAATAGAAAGGTAGAAATTCTTAATTATCATTTTGGCAATTGATAACCATGAACAAGTTTCATCTTACTAAAAAGAAAATCTTAAAACCTACTGAAAATTTATTTTAGTTGTACTTACATCTTGTTGCCAATTATAAAATAAGTACTCTAGTGTCACTTGT
>JAEBDU010010366.1:0-35108 GCA_016802625.1 Heliconius numata | reverse complement strand
CCCCCCTGCTATTCTGTGTTTATTTTTCTAGGTACAGTGCTGTCCTGCATAATGTAATATATTTTGTTTATTTCACCATAATACAGTCCATTAAAAATAATAATAAACGGATGCCTCTTATGCTGTTTAAATTTCAGGCTATAAGTCTATTTAAATTAAGTTGCTTGTTAAGACTTAAAAAAATCGCCACACAATTAACAATTATTAGCTATTTTAATTAAGAAGTACAAGTACAAGGAACATATTGCTAGTATTATTATAAATTTTATTGTATGTACAATCGTGTATAAAGTCAGTAAATAATATATAATGATATCGTTTACAGTTAAACTTCTACAGAAAAGTTTATAAGTAGATTAAGATGGCATTACTGCTGATAACAGAGTTAATGGCGCTCACGTTACAGTTAGTGCCAACTGTGGTATAATAGATTTAAACTTAATTCTAAAAAAGGAATAAAAATAAGACTAATTTTAAAAAATTGTAGTAAATTAAGCGACATATTTAGAAAATGTGTAAAAGTGCGAAATAACACTTTAAAAATGTTAAAAATAAATTTGACATTGAAAGTGCGATGGTACGAATGAATAAAGTTTGCTTGATGCTTTCGATGCATTAATAAGGGATTAAAGGGTCAACTACTGATAATTCAAAAAATAAAGAAGTTAACGAGAAAGGTTATGTAAGAAATTATAAAATCAATGTAGCACACATACATGTATACATAAACAAAGTAGTTGTCTGAAAACAAGTCACTGCTATAAAAGAATATGCATTATGAACAATGAAGTAAATAAAATAATAGTTTTGAATAACTATTATCAATCGCGAAAATATAAATTAGAAGAAATGAAAATATAAATTTAAACAAATATTTCTTTTCCTCGAGTGGGGATCGAACCCACAACCAGTCGCGATTACAGTAACACACTTGTGCCCCTGCGCCTCTACTGGCCTCAAATAACTTAAGTTTCTGTTCTCAGTTAAACATGTCACCACTGTCCCAAAAACGCTTTAACAGCCAAAATTGGCAGCAGATTAGTGTATAAACCTATTACAAAATGGTTCTCTGACTGCAATTCGGAAAAGGCTCTAGCGGGCTCTATAACTGGAGTTACCGTATAGTAGGACTTACGGTTATATGCAGGTACTGGCTTATGCGACACTCGCAGGATTGCATCCTCGAGTATATACTGGTAAATGTGCAATTATTTTATCATTTAATTTTGCAACTACTACAGAAAAATAAATTGGATGACGTTATTTATTTGTAATTACTGGGTAAATACGACTGTCGACACATTTTTTATACGAGTAGTTCCAAGATTAACTTAATTAAAATTTTGTTCTTTTTTATTTTATGGACCAAATATTTACTTAATACGTTCCAAGGCACTTTGCCTGGGTGGGACAGTAAGAACATAATGGAAAAGTAATTCCGTCAACCACTTTTTACACTTTCCTCGTGTTTGCCATTTATCATCATGTGTTAGATGAAATTGTTAAATTAAATTTTAAAGCTACTTACAGAAAAAAGTAATTCCCTTTTACTACACGGAATTCTCTAGTTCTATGTCTGGTCGTAAAACAGTAACCCTTTCCACCTCGTTCAGTCCGTTCGTCCAACTTCCTTCTTTTCCCTAGAGTTTACAACCTATCATGATGAAATTTCAAAGACAGATGTGCCTTGAGAATCGAAAACAGGCGTAAGTAAAAATATTTATGACCACGTCTCAAATAGATAAAGAAAAGATTTCCCCGTGGAGAAATTATTATTTTCAGGAAACGCTACAGGCGATGTAGTACATAACGTGCTTAAGATTCGATTTTCTTGTTGAAAATTGTTATTTTAGATTTGTTATACTATAGAGGGAGATTATTTATGTATTTTGCAAAACACTCTTACAACTTGCTTAGTTATGCATTACGAAAAATATTAATCTTCCATATAAAAAAATATGCGTAGAAAGATGATTTTACCGAGACATCGAAATTTTTATGGAATATTTAATCATGTTGATATTTTTTACCCATAATTAATATACCTTTTACCCTGAATAAATAGCACTAAAATATTGTGACATCCATTTCACATCTGCCCTCACAATAGAGAGTCGCCTCTCACGTGAGTCAACCTGTATGACGTGCGTCCACTTAGTTCATTGTTGGTTACAAATGCATGCAACTAGTTATTATTTCCATTGTTGTTTTTGACGTAAATAGAATTTGGAATTTTAAATGTTGTTTATTTATTTTAGCTAACTATTCAATTAACTAATGAAATGGACAAAATGAATATGTATAAAATATACAGAGGCCAGGAAATAGGCTGTAATATATAAAGTGGTAGTGCAGGAGCACAAGCGTGAGACTGTGAACGCGACAGGCTGTGGGTTCGATTCCCACTCGAGGAAATGAAGTATTTAATATTTTCATTTCCCCGCCACTCAACATGCAATGTCTCTAGATTGCGGCGAATTTTATCACAATTCGAGTCTAAAATTTATTTTTTAAAAATACTAGAATTGATTACATCAAGAACAATAGTAAAAATACCAAGCATAATATAATATTTATAAGTCATAATATAATATAAGTCATGTACTAAATTGGTGACAAAATATGCAACAATGTATACATAATTTGAATAATAATATAACATACTTCATTTAATTATATCTCTGGTATTAAATCTTATGCTAAATACTTAAAAAAATAACTGACGGTATAATATCCTACATATTATAAGCATAGTTAATTCGTTAGTCTATTTCTTTGCTTCAGTATGGCCTCTATTGTTCAGTCGTAAGTTTTGTGTAGTTAATATTTGGTTCGTGCAAGTACACAGCCAGCCCCGACTGCAGTGTTAGCACTCGTGACGTATGAGCAAACATAGGGGCGGAACTCTGAATACGCAGCTCTACTGTGTACTGTGCTTCCTAGCCAAAGTAGTTTAGTGGGCTATGGAGATATTTCATTCAATGAAATTGCTATCAATAATTGTTATGTTTTATATATATGTACATACCTACAGCTCTTCTTCCAGCTGATTATCATGCGCGTTTTTTAAACAAATGTGTTATTTAGTTTGTCGTACAGAAAAAAACATAAAAATGATTGCTAGATGTGTCTATATATATAAAAAAATACTTAATTATATGCCATTTTGTTTATAAATAAATTCAAATCTTATTTAATATGCATAATAGGTTATGCATGTAGATTATGACTAATGCATTCGGCGTTGAACTATGTTAATATAGTTTGTTAATATAGTAAGCTTAAATTTCCGGGTGCATGCAGTTATATTACAAGTTTGCGTAATTTACCAATTTAGCTTCAGTTGCACTGTAAGGCCTCCTTTCTTGCCAAATTTTAAAGGGAAGCAGGTACTTACACAAAAGGTTTTGATAACGCGGTGAATTTCATACAAAAGGCGCAGAAGATGTAAGAAAAATTTCACTTTTAATTTTCGTAATTCAACGTAACTGTGTGTCTTTGCTTCGCGCTAGAACACTGCCGTACCATCCATTTCTCAAAACATTTTGGTATATTTTCGTGTTTCTATTTGAGAACCTCTCGATAGATGTAAATTATTGTTTTCTAGTAAGTTATAAACACACACCACAACCTCCATATTTCCAACTTGGCCGTACACGTAATACACACGTAATTATGTTTAAAAAATGTTCAACAGCCCTTTAAATTTTGAGGATTATTAATCTAATATGTAGGTAAGACAGTATGCGTACTCACTAACTTGAACGTGGCCCTATACATTGCAAACAAAGCAAGTCAAATAAAATTTTCTACAATCGTTAGAGCGCAATACGGATAGACTTAAATTGTATTTACTCTTACCCCTACAACTTTTATTAACTTTAACTTGGGAGGTACTGCTATTTATATATACGTAGGTACACCCGACACGTGAACAGATGTGATATTTGATTACTGATACTGTCTGAACTACCAAAGCATATTATTAATGAAAATATAAATGAAATGAATCCACAACTATCAATATTGATTGATATTCACGTTTGCTAGTAATCCATATAAATATAAGGTTCTCGTCGATATCCGCTAAATTTAGTTGAATATTTATGTATATTTGTGAACATTAAAAATAGGCCATGGCTATATCCTAGCCAATATGCGAGAGCCGATTGCATGCGTTATTTATGGTAAAATGAATAAAACAATTTAACCGGAAGTATATGATGACATTTGGCGCACAGCTCTGCGAACATATGAACTGATGAGTTATTCCGCTATTTACTGAATTCAATTTGAATTTGTCACGGCTTGTGTGTTGCTTGTGGGATTGTAAACGTCGACATTGTATTTTATTAAAACTTAACTATTATTGTTGAATACTACAATGTTCTATTATATAATAGTATCGAGGCCGACAGGACGTTGCAAATGGAAGTTAGTGTATAAAAGTTAATGCCTAACTGAGGTATAGTGTAGTTATAAAGAAACTAACAATCAATCGGCAATATCAATATGATATCTGATTATTTATAAATAATTAACTTATGCTACCGTAAGTAGTAAGACTCCTTTCTCTTTTTTTGTTGTTTGAGAAGTAGTAACTTCTACTCCTTTCACCTAGTATATTTTGTCTTTTCATTGAATTCATTGTAAATTTTAAGGCAAAGTTAGTTTTATCTAGTAAGGTCTTAGTTATGCAACGCTTAATGATCGGTTGCTATTATTAATTCATCTTATGCAGCTTTTACTTTCAAGATCTCGAGACATGAGGTGGAACTTGAAACATATTTTTTTTTTGCGGTCTTTGTTTTAGTAATGAGATGATTATTTGCAACGAGAAGTACAAATACACCTATAAAGTGCATTATTCGAGTACGTCGTTAGGTAGATACTGCTATCAGCATATAAAGTGCTTCAAAAGTGCTAAAAATGTAAAGTGAGGAGCTCAGTCCACTCTACGAAGAGTAATGAAGAAAGAGTCAACGTATAGCACTATTGAATTTTATCCGGTTGTTGCAATATTGGCTTTTACTAGCTCCGAATTGTTTCGTAAATTAATATTGTTCAAATTCACTTTAAATAACCGATTAACAGTTTCAAAATTTTTAAAAATATTGTACAAATATTAGTTTTAGTGATTAATGATTTCAAGAGCACTTATAAATATTTATATGCATCGCTAACAATTAGTCCATTTTTAAATAGTTATCTGTGGTCGACATTACCATCTTATAAGAGCAACACAATGACGTGCGCTATATTTAAAATATTTATATTATACAAAAAATATGTTGTTGTGAAATATCTAACGCTGCATTGTCTAAATGAAATGGAACATGTGAACAATGCATTTAGTGGGCTTTAAATAAACGAAAAGACTAAACAATTTTTAATTACGTTATGAATGGATGTAATTTCAGCTATGTATTTTTATTTCACATTTCTCTCGCTACCGCTTGTAGCGGCACAGCAGGTTCCCGGTTTTTCGAAGGCATGAGAACGACTTATTGGACTTACGAAAAATAAATATAGAACCAAAATTGATAAAAGACTCTGGAAACTGATCCTGTTTTATTACCTTTATATTTAAAATTTATATGTCATTCTTATATTGTGAAACAAATGTTTTACGTATAAAAAAAGAGTGATTTATGTTCGTCGAAGTAAAAGCTATTTAAAGTTATGGTAAAGTACACAGTCACTAGCGGTGGTCGCAGCGGTCGTCGCGGCGCTTGACAGGTAATATCCGGGTGATACATTGTTGTCCTCATTGCGGATGCAGAGCACTCCACTGACATATTATATTCCAAAAATGTTACTTTTGAGTAAGATATTACTTTTAAAATAAGTAAGATTAATACATACATATAAATGTAATCTAAGTTTTGAATTTTAATAGCATACCAATTATTATAACTACTTTTTGTAGTTTACTTCTGTAACTTGTGATTCTTGTAACCTTCCTCTTCCAGATTTCAACGATCGACAACGTCTGCCTATAATTGTAAACGAGTTGGCAGGCTGGCGGAATTAAGCGAACAGATAAAATTGTCGACATGTTTTAATTATGGAGACTTATAAACCCAGTATAATTCTAATTAGCGCTTTTATCAAAGGTGACTCAATTTAAGGTTTTAATTTGATTCAATAAAGTTGAACCGTTTGAAGATTCTGAAAGACCAGCTCTTTTATAATAATTCATTTACTATTCATAACTTTTTAGGTCGGACTATTTTAATTATCAATAAAACTATAAACCACAATTTCTAGGTTATACCTACAATGAAAAAGAAAAAATCACCTGTAAATTAATATCAATAGCATAATTTTATCTTAAACATATCGACACTACCAAGTAAATAATTACATACCTACTTATTTATTCTCAGCCTTGTCTCTCAACGTTGCCACACCAGAATCAAATATCCACATTTGTAACATTAATAATATGGAATCATAAATTATCTAAAGTACATTTTACGCTGCTAAGTCTACAGTTAGGGTTGTGAATTATATTTTGTTTTTAGTTTCACGTTGTGTCCCGCACAATGCAGAATAGGAACAGCGAGCCTAGAATGCTAGTGTTAAGACACTCCGTTCCCAAAAAAGCTTCCGTTCCCCATTTTCCGCCGAATACTGGCTATAATAGTTTATTCCTGAAAGTCGGATTTGAATCTACAACCGTCACGTTTAGATAATGAAAAATTATTTAGTTGCCATACTTTTATATAATAACTTGTACATAGTTGACGAATATTAATACATTTTAATACAATTCTTAGCAATAAAAGCGACATCCCTACAAGTACCAGCTGTCACAGATTGCCATACAATGAACTGAATATTGTAGCGAGTGTAAGAGCGCGTGTACACTGTCATAGTTAGTTCGTATTTGATACATACATTACGAATTAAGTTCACTGTAAAGGTAATATTAAACGCTGAAGCTCAACACTGCATAATGCGTTTAATTTTATGCGTAATAATTTATTTATGTCTATAACATTATTTGTTTCAATAATATGTTATTAGTTAATGAGTTTATTTTACAGGAACGGAGTATCTTGGTATTTCGTGAATACTTAAATAATTATAGGTCCATAAAGTCCAAAAGTCAAAAACAAAGTCGCGGACAGTCACTAGTTTTCAATAACATAGTTTTGATTTATGAAGTTTTCATAGAGTAGCACTCTTCAAATTGTGTTTTAAAAGTACCTTAAACACGATGCAACACGAGTTCTATATTCACCCCCACTTTATATTTATGCGCAATCGTGAAATATACGTTTACCTATACGTTTTATATAAGAAAAATGGCAACCAGATGTTAAACATATTTACTGCTCGATGCCAGAGTCGTTGCAGTGCGCTGTCACATTACTGTGATATATTTTGTTCACATTCTGCGAACTTAGTTCTTGTTTCGGTATGCTGCAGTTACGTGAGAATACACTTTAGTATAATATTTGACAATGTTATGTCTTATAGTATAAAAAATAAATCTTAATTATAGAGAAATGTTCAGACTAACTTATAGAAATCAGATAAAATTATTTTGAAGACACACAAAAAGGAACAGTAAAATAGTTTTAAAAAATCGTAATTTGTGAAAATATGGTCAAATATCAACGGCCAATTATCAAGATAATTATATTCTAAAACAAAAATTTAAATAGTCCAACCGTGTAGTAGGTACACGGTTGGACGGTTTAAATGTTCATTTCAATGTTCCCATACATTGACTAATTTATTTTGAATACTCGTGCACTATCTAATGCCTCTCTTTGTTGTTATAAAAGCAGTGCATGCTTACTAGCATAATACACTTTTATAAGTGTAAAATGCAAACAAAGCAAAAAGGTGACTCGAATTACTGAAACAAATTATACAACACACTCCATTCAAAATAGCTCGAGGCGTTCTCATGTTCTGTACTAGAATAAAACAATACAATTTAAATGTAAATTTTAACAAAAATAGTTCTTATGTCTTTAACATAACGTCGCTCAAAAAATTCCGAGAGTTCATTGTACCAAAGTTTGTGCAATATTTTTATAGTCCAATAACAATTCATTGTAGTAATGTATGCGATAGATCTAATGCTGATATATTATACAAGAACTTAGTGTATTCTAAGAACACAACTATTCTTTTCGTGTTATTCTGAAGAATTTATTGGATGTAGAGTCACGCGTTTAAATTCTCTTCTAAATAAATGCTACGTGAAAAATATTGTTGTGTCTAAAAAAAATAATATATTTATATTTTAGGTAGTGCGAACGATACATTTTGATAATAACCTATTCATTTTTTTTTTCAATAAATATAAAAAATCTAATAAATAAACGCTAATAAATATGTTAACAAATAAGCATCCCAATTCTCGTATTTATAAAATTGACATTCAGTTCATATTTTTCACTTATTAAAATGATCGAACAAAGAGACGAAGCTATTTGTCAAAGTCACATAACTATATTTTAAATTACTAACGTGATGAAGAGAATTGTGACCTCGAAATTAATACTTATTGTATGTGGAAATCTTCATTCGCTAGCACCATGTTCGAATACGGCTGTCAAAAATAATGAGCGCGACGGCTTTTGAAGAATCCTTATATCCTTCCCTCGAAATAATACACTTCATAGCAGAACTCCATATATAGTTATAGCAAACGTGAGATTTAACCAGAATTTTTCAGGACCGACGACGTACGGAAATAAATTTGAATAGTTCGTAGCGTGTGGGGTAAAGTTTTTGCTTGTACTCACCATTTTTAATTTATAGTTTCTAATTGAATTTACAGTTCATCTCCGACTATAGTTGAAGTAATTTATGGAAGTGTTATTCGGTCATATTTCCGAGTAAAACTTCAATTAATTACGAGTTAACGAGCGAATTCATAAATAACAAGTTTTACGTAAATAATTATGTTAATATTATCTCAACATTTTACATACTAATTACATGACATTATTCTTTATGTGTACATTTAAAATATACCACAAATATAGACCATTGCAGTGTGAATGTACATTTTAAAAGTCATAAAATGCTATGACGTGCACAGTATAGTGCAAAGTAATACTGCATACCTATTGTATATTAGTAACTCATTCTGAATGCTTATTAAAACATGTTTTTGATATCCGGTTCACTAACGATCTTTTAAGCTATTTTACTAAAAACAACTTCCTTTTTTACTTAAAAGTATAAGTCAATTTCCTGAGCTTGACTTTCAAGTCTATATAAAAATAGAATTACAAGAAATTACTTTCATAAAATTATCAATATACTTTTGTAAATTATATTCCATAATAGCAAGTAATAGCAAACTTGCTTCTACATCTCGTAATATATTGTCCTTTAATAGCTTCCAATGCTATAACAATATACAATGCGGTATTTTTAACTCAGGCGCTGCTCGTTAAACCACCCACCCTGTGTAACGTTATACAGCAACTGTCATTACCCATGTACGAGTTGGTATAAAATAATTTGGTTTGAAATACTGCGCATGTTCTGCAAACAGCGGACTTTATGAAAATGGATAAAATTTATTATTCGTGTTATTTGATGACTCTTTAAATATATTATGCTTGAGCCGAATGATTTATTCTTTAGCGAGAGTTATACATTTTAAATGTTTAATTTAAATATATGCACAAGTGTAGGCACCTGTCATCTGATATTCCGATATTAAATTTATTCGCAATATATAATTGAACTTATCTGTACATATGGTAGTGAAAGTTTTGAGAAATATTTGGCTTCTGAACCAAATTGCAGCCAAGTATTTAAGTCCATACATAAGTTATTAAAACTTATATAGGATGTAATTTTCAATATTTTTGTTGCTCTTAAGTTTTTCTGAAGTCATTTTCCGTCGCTGTTAAATGTAATTTTTCATCTCATTTTGTTGATATATTCATAGGGATAAGTTTGTTTTGTAGAATATTATGCATATGTATGTATCATTTTTCATTTTAAAACTTGAACATAAATATCAAAGTTATCAGAATAGTTGGTGTCGCGAACACTTCTGAATTTTTGATATTTTTAAAGTACTAAGTCTCTAGTTGCATCAAGTTTTAAATTTACAGCTCTGTTATCTCATACACGTCCATACATCCATATACATGTAGTTGTAAAGAGTATTTGGTGTCAAAAGGTAAAGAATGTCACTGGAATCGTCCTCTACGAATACGTATCATATATTTTTTCAAAACAAGCACTATAAACGATCCGGGTACTTTATTGTATTCTAGTCGTTTATAGTACTAAACGGTTACAATAATCAGACCTCATATTTAACATAACTTATTATATAAACATTAGTAGTTAATAGTTTTTTTTAAAACAAAAATATTTTTTCATTTAAAAACGTTTTTGATACGTACATTTTATACGCTATTATATTTACGTACATTTTTTGTCTCTTGGGTCGTTGTCACGTGTATAATTTTATATATTTTAATGTATTCTATGAAAAAACCAAGTTAATAAAAATATAAAACAGGAATTACCTGTAAATAAATGCGAAGAGTTTCCTTATGACATTTATACTAGGAAAATACATATTAAATTCACGCTGAACATTTATATTCTCATAGCGACATCGTTTTTATCTTTTAATTGCAATCTTCAATGCACCGATGTGGACTCACAACGTAGTTTTGCAAAAATAATAGCACATAAAATGAGGGTGCACCCTCAGCCTCATGCTGCATGATGCGCCGTCTGCGGTCTGCGTGACGCCTGTCATTGTGAACACTCCCGCAGACTCACGCGGGCCTCACAGCGTGAATAGAAACACACGGGCTACAACTTGCGTATAATTTATAGATGAGCTTGCGGTTACTATATGTAAATACAAGTACATACAGATATAAACTTCAAAGCTCCAAAATAAGCTCCAAATAAACGTAAGCTACTATGGTACAATCATTTCTATACGTTAACTGCCTTCAGTAAGTGGAAATTTTGTTGATTTATATTTGGTGGATTAGATTTGTTTTCTGTCATAATAAATGAACACAATTGGGTTTTCAAATGTAGGTTATGTAAACACATGTTTTCAGTTTTTTGGCCAGCTTAATAAAAACATTTTACATTTTCCATGTGTCTGATACGCACATCAACATAAAAAATATGTACGCTAAAAAAGAATTATCATAATTTCCCTATATTTAAAAATATGTATCGTATAAAATTAATTTTTAAGTCAAATTAAGAATTTTTCTAATATTTCTGTATATTGATTACCCTTTTTAAATATTTAATAAATTCATTACCTACTTCTAAAATATATTTGTATTTGTATATCAGGAAATAATATTTTTTTAAATAATAAGAGCTTTATTTCAACTACAACAATACAAGTATAGTTATTGAAGCCATTTGAACTACATTATTTAGGCATTGCCTAGAAAGGTTATTTTTAACGCAATACCTTTCCGTGTGTATTTCTCTACAGGAAGGAAATGATTACTTTGGTTGTATGACTCTATTACATTTTGAAGAGTGTGACTTCCGCATGAAACGAGTCCATTAATGTAGTCGTGTATGCGGTCCTACGCTAGTTTAGGATGCGGATTACGTTACCAATACGCGTTTCAGAAAATAGAACACTTTTTAAGCTCAATCTAGGGAAAGTATTAATTTCTGGAAATCCATCAATTTCTTAATAAATTTGTACACATGTATTTTGTTTTGCTCCTTTTCCCCTGCTTTTAGTGTTAATTGCTTTATAAGAATGTGGAATCCGTATCGTTATTAACGTTACTATCGTATTAATTTAGAGTAGAAAATAATTAAACGCAAATAGCTGGGTAGAGAGAAGGAACCTAAGAAACAAGTGTTAAGATACTTCTGTTCCCTACTTTCTGCTGAATTCTGGAGGCATTGAGTGTTGAGTGCCGGACTTAACACCGCGCTTTGCCTAGTTACTAAACCAAGGAAAATTAAAATATTAAATATTTCATTTCCTCGAATGGAAGTTGAACCTACAACCTGTCGCATTTACAGTCGCATGCTTGTGTACGACCGAGTCGTAGCGCAGGCAGACAGGTCGTACGGTCGCAATAATTATAATGTTTTAGAAAAATGACTTAAATTTACAATATAAAATATGCACCTCATACATCTTGAGAAATTTTGTGATAGGATTGACAAAATATCCAATAATAAAATAAAAATGTATACAGATGTACAAATAGCTGAAGAAATTCGTTATTCCGAGCATAAATCATACCGTATGAAACAATAAAGAATTACTCAGTCATTTACGGTTCACTGATAAATGCTCTCACGAGTTCTGCTCGGATATACTGTCTCACCCCTTCCGACGTTCGACAAACGTACCCCACATCCGTACGTATTTCAAGCGTACCATAAATAATTCAATATTATGTACTAGAGCACTCTCTCTAATCGTTTCATATGACGTCACCTTAACGAGTTACGAGTTATTATACAAATTTTACGAAATTCTGTGATAATCTTACCTCTGCAATTACATAGTACTTTTCTGGATAAATATGAAGATTTTTTTTTAAATTCTGTCACGTGTTTTGAGTCAAATATAGAAAAAGATCTTAGAAAATATATTATGAAAAAGCACTTCATTTAAGATACAGTAATAATTATGATAAAGGCGTCGAAATTTAGAAAAAATGTAAATTCTTTATAGAATTAGACATACGAACTGCTTTAAAAATGTCTGATTTTCAAATTAAGGACAACATTGAGGGTGTAAAATGAAGAACAAGGAGATAATTTCGTTGAGCGGGTCTCGGTTTGCATCAAACAGCTAGCACGCTACTCGCTGCTCGGTTGGGTAGAGCCAATCATAGCCCTTTGTAAGCTCTTCCTCAGTTCAATACGATTTTCAATCTAATAAGCAATCGTTTTATCTGCGTAGAAAGTGTTTTTTACAGCAATCTAGTAGTTATTTTTCAATATTCACGCTGTATTGGCAACATTATTGCATGCATTATATGTAAATATGTTTAGACACATAGTAATGAATGTCTGATGTTCTGGTGCATTGCGACGCTATTTGCGGGATCGACTAAAAGTTTTTACAGGTACGTTTGGAAAATAAGTAAATAATTATAGTCTGGCCGTCAGTGTCTTACAGCTTCAACTAGATGCTTATTCCCCTAAAGTAAGGGTCGGCAGAGAGAAGTTAATGTCACCGCTATAAAAAAATATTATATACTGAGAATCATTTGTAGACACACAAAGAAGAAAGTGTTTGAGCTGAGGGTGCTTTATTGTGAAGCGCAGAGCAGGACTCGCTTTAACGGTTATGCGGCAACATTTAATATGAATTAGGGATTTATTTATATTTCCTTAGTATTGTTTATGATGATACGTTAAATGTGAAAGTAAATATGTCTTTTATATGTTTTTTTATTGTACTTACTAAGGACGTATTTGTTTATTTTTTTTATATTATTTAAAATTAGAAATACATAACGTTAATATACTCCATTGTTTTAGTGACGGAACTCAACGTTTTGTCTTTACCATAGCGAGGAAATTAAAATAATTTAAAGGAAATAACCATTTCCCCTTTTGTATGTAATTAGTGATACACAGTATATATGTTTGTATAATCTATAAATATTTATTACTATATTGCAATAACTTGCATTTTTGTATAATTTATTTAATATTTATTTCGATCTGTAAAATAATGTTTACTTAAAACGATCGCGGTTTCGATATCAACATGCACTTGATTTGACGTTGCGGTGGTGGTTAGTACTGATGCGGACAAACGTTGCTATTATAGGAAAATGTTCATATGATAATGTAGATAAATTGAATCTATATTGCACATCATCGTTTTGAAATTACCGCCGTATATTAGTTTAACGTGTTTATTTTAAACTGATTTATTAGGTTGTTGGTTTTCATTGCGGTTATAGTAAATGTGAGATCATTAAACCCCTATTATGAGTGTAATAAGTTTATAGTTTTTTAGTTTTGTTAATATGGTTGCTACGAATCATTTATGTAGTATTTTATTCTCAACAATTACATTATTAGGATATTTTTTTCAAATACACTAGTAAAATACTAGTTATGTGTGTCAAAAAACAGTATTTCACAAAAACTCTATTTAGACTTTCAATAAAAAATTACAATAGAACATTGTTAGAATAAGCGTAAATTATAAAATATAATTGTTAATAGTTAGCTCTATATTTATTAAAAAACTCGGCGCACATATATTCATAGACGCAATTAACTGCTATTCAAACAATTATCGTAGCAATCACTAAGCTCTCATTGTTCTACGACTGAAGGCTTATTACCAATATCTAAAACAGTTGAGGTTTTCATCAACTTCAACATGCATGTGAGTGTCGTTGCGGTCGCGGCTGCGCCCAGCTGGTCCGAACACGGGACTACATTATTATGCTATTTTCATATTATACTGTTAATTAATTTCATGATATAAACTAATTATACTCAATAAACTTTAGTGTAAATCTATTCACATTCGACCTATTTAATTATGATTTACTTATTAATAAGCGAGAAAATATATTAAAAATTGTATGGATAATCGAAATTATATTACAAATATTGGATAAAATACAATTGACATACAAATCATTGGGCTTAAATAAAACCTTAAGTAATTATTCCACTATTATCAACTCTGTTCACCGTTACAACAATTGATTAGGTTCCTAGGTTCCCTCTGCCTACCCTGTTATAAGCGGGGTTCAGTATACAGCTATAAAATTTACCTCTCAGTGTAGGGAAAACCAATTGTTGTTTTTGACGTCAATGTTTATAAAATAAACATACATATAAATTAGCTGGCTCATAGTAAATACAAATAAAGATGAACTACCGAAAGCGTGTTTTCATTACGTCTAAAAACATAAATTAGCATTTAAAATTTATTATTGTTAGATATTAACATTTAGGCCTCTCATAATATCATCATTTATTTTATTAAAATAACTTCCATTAAAATTAATAAGTTTCATAATATCCTCTCATTTGAATTTAATTACCGACATAAACTGAATAATAATAGTGATAGGACACTGTAGTGCTGTATTTTTTATACATTTTGTATAATTATGTGGATATTTAAATTTTAATGTATAAAATAGACTGTATTAGTTGTTGATGTCAATTTAAAGACTTTTAAACCTAAGAAATAATATGCTACTATAACTATACCGCCCACACTATTATGTATAAACAACTGTATTCCGAATATTCTTTTGCTGTCATATTGTATTCTTAAGAAATTAAAAATATTTGATAAGAACAAGAAACGAAATATTTGATAAAACCTTGTTTTAATTAATCTGCACCCGTCATGGATACACTTATTAAAATATATTTTTGCAATCCTAAGCAGCAAAATATGTTTCAATGACAACGAGTTTGTCTTATCAAAGTAATTTACGAACGGTTTTACGTCCTATTGTTTTATGTTTCAACAGCTATAGATTATAGGAAATTATTTTTAAATAATAGGTAATGTTTGAGTGAGTATTAACTCAGAATACAGTCATTATTCTGACTTAGTACTTGTTAATAATATTAGCTTCATTATTTCTTTTTTTTTTAACTTCATGAATCAGGGAACCTAGTGTAGACCCTCTGTTCTGAAATCCGAATTCTCGAAGTATTGTATGTTTAATGACGGAATTCATGCCACGCGCTATCTAGAGACCAGAGCAAGGAAATAAATATATTAAATATTTCTTTCCCCCGAGTGGAAATCGAATCCACAATCTTCGTGTTTTATAGTCGCTCGCTTGTGCCCCTGCGCCAGAAAGGCCTCATTAATTTAATTTAATTAATCAGCTTCACGCTGTATCCCGCACATAGCAGGGTAGGCAGAGGGAACCTACCCACTTTCTGCCGAATTCTGAAGGCATTGCGTGTTGAGTGGCAGAACTCAACGCCGCGCTTTGCCTCGACACCAGAGCTAAGAAATGGAAGTATAAACGTAAATAAATATTTCACTTCCTCCAGTGGGGATCAAACCCACAACATTCGCGTTACAATCACACTCTTGTGCCGAAACGAAGGAAACTTGAAACCAACGCAAGCCTTTGAAACCTGCTATAAGTTGTATAGAAGAAACTGTTATAGTACGTATTTCCTAGTAATCTTGAAACCGTGTGTTAATAATAAGTAACAAAAATAAAGAAAATAAATCTTATCATAATAATTTATGACTAAATTAGTTTGTCTTACGGTATAAAACGCATTAGATTCGGTGACAATTAAACAAATTATGAATTACGAACTCAATTAATACGCTTGCACAGCTCACCTATATATATGACCAGTATTATTTCGCAATCGTCATTATAGATTTTATTATAACCACTAGTCTCGTGTACAAGGCGATACAAAGCCGCGTTAGTAATGAAAACAATCAGTTGCTTCGTCCTGCTCGTCGCGGTCGCTATGGCTGGCTGTGATAAGCCACACTACGACGTCAATGACGCGCCGGAATTATTCGAGAAGTTTGTGAAAGACTACAACAGGCACTACAAGGATGAGGCTGATAGGAGGGAGCATTATGAAGCTTTCGTGAATTCCTTACATCAAATCAATGAAGCTAATGCCAATAGTGACTCTGCTACTTTCGATATAAACCAGTTCTCCGATTATACACCTGAAGAACTGGAAAAAATGAGGGGCATTTTACGTGCGTTTTATTAGTACTGTCATAAGTATACTGATTATGCCTCGTTAAATTGTATTAACTTCGTATCGTGGAACGAAGAGTCCAATAGAACTAATGCTGCATTTTAAAATTGAAAAATATATCTGTTAATTGAGAATCTTGTAATTAATATTTATTTTTTCTATCGGTAATATAATTACCTATTAATTAGTGAAAGTTAAAAAAATATTAAATGTCAGTGGCGTCTATAAAATCAAATCAGCTTCACGCTGTATCCCGCACGCAGCAAAGTTGTGGGTTTCGAGCACCGCTCGAGTGGGAATCGAACCAACAACCTGACGCGTTCACAATAACACTTTGTGCCCTAGCGCCACTACTGGCCTATTAGCTAGTATATTACTTTATTGAGTTTTAGAAAAACTAGTCCAAGTGGGGAAAATAAAATAAAGTGATTCCCTCTTAAATCGTTCTTAACAATAAAATGTCAGATTATTAAATAAATTAGACATTAAAACAAGACACGAAAAACTTACGTAAAGTATTTCAAAATTAATATTTATTAATGAGTTTTAATTTTGTTTCCAGCGCACTAAGTTCCAGAAAATCCTGACTGAGACAATGAGTAGTTACTACTTTCGCTATGTTCTACGATCCTTGTATATTTAGGACAATGTAGACTAAATAAATGCTATCAATAATTTATTTATATTTATTATATAAATACATCTTTATTAACCTTATCAATTCTTCATTTGCTTAAAAAATATGTTACAGTAGAAATAAATTTTTAATTGAACATATTATGATGACTTATTGCACTATGGCACCTGCGCAGGTATATTAAACATTGTCTAGTCGTGGCGCAGGGCTATTAGCTTGTGACTGTAAGCGCATGTTGTGGGTTCGATCTCCACTCGAGGAAATTAAATATTTAATATTGTCATTTCTTCGCCACTCAAAACGCTCTCTAAAAGATCTATATTAAAACATAAGTACACTAAAATAGATATTATAATATATTAGAATTCTAACACCTTAGGGTATTTGCAAGAATTTATCAAATAATGAATATTACATAGATACCCATTCAATTAAATAAGAGTTGTTTACGTACAGCATTAATATCGCACAATGAATCCTTTAGTTAAATTTAATTATTACCGTTTCAAGCGCCATTGTTACCGATATAATTCAACCATTCCACTGACAGTTACAGTACGTAATAACAATAAGAGCTTAATATTATTTCTGTAAAATGCCGCTTAAAATTATAAATGCGGCTTTATATTGTTATTATTGAATATTCATTTAGTATTTTTTATTATTGTTTAACATTGCCTGTATTTAATTTCAATTATTGTTATCTGCACAGTGAATCACAAGTTATTAAATATGAACTACGGGTTTGTCTTTTGAATGCGATGTACTACTATTGACATATGTTTTACAATTGAGTTGCTGTGCTCACTGCCCAGCCTCTACAGATTTATGACCTGATACCCTTCTTGATGCATCTATTCGCAGACATCTTCAGATATATCTTGGGAGATTATGAACTTATGAATACTAATTAGAACATACATGGATCTAAATAGAATAGAAAATAAACTAAATATCCACTTTTCTATGCAACGCATCACGTAAGCATCAAGTAAAACGGAAATAAAATAAATAAATCAGCTTCACACACACAGCAGGGTAGGCAGTGGGAACCTAGTGTTAATACACTCCGTTCCCCACTTTCCACCGAATTCTGGAGGCACTTGACTTCCTAAAAATGATTGCCATGACAAATTGAGAACATTACATTTCAGTATCTTTTCACAAACTACAAAATAACATAACGAGTGCTCGCTGATGTACGTGTTATAAAGTTATTATTGATATAAAAAAATATATTTAACATTTTAATAATTCATCTTGTTTATCAGCACGTGGAATACGATATTATACATACAAACAAAATGATCTGTTCCCAAAGCACTGATATATCATCTCCTCAGTGATTTATTACCAATATCGACAGTGAGGGGCGTCACGTCCCCGTCACGTGTTATACGCAATCGGTAAAAAACCGTCTTGTAATGAGCGTGACATAAATCATTGAATATTAATGACACGCATGACGAACTCTATATGAACGGGCCGACTTGCAATATTCGCGCGTGTTCATAGATTTTATACGTTTTCTAAAACAATTCTTTCGTGAGTCTGGAATAATAAATAAGTAATATAACTGTCTGGGATCCTCGTAGATATATTAATATTAAGTTCAAATTTTAATATAAAATATATGACCATAAAGCCTCAAACAACATGTGGGTTAGTAGTGCCTGAATATTATTACTATTATTATTGAACACGCGCCGACTTAAAGACGACTCTCACCTATAATATTAGTTCGCAACTCATCGTGACTTTGCCAAGATTCGATGTTCATGATAGTCTCTTCTCTTCAAAGTCCATACAAACACGAGATATACTGTAAGTAGTAACTCATATTTTGCCTTTGTAAGTTTCTCTTCACAAGTCGTCTTATATAGTTAACTGAGTAACTGAACATGCTCATTATTATCATATTCTTGCATAATATTGCATATTAATCTTAATTAATATTATGAGACCTAATAAATGTTATTCTGTACTTCTACTGAATACTTAAGTTGAGGCTGTCGTGGGTGTGACTGTAACGCGACGTTAGTGGGTTCGATTCCCACAAGGGGGAATGAATTATTATTTATTAACATTTTAATTTCTTTCAATTTTCAAATTATCTGTACATATTTTTTTAGGTTTGCTATTTCGTAAATGTTTGAATGATTAAAATGATTGAATACTATACAATATTTCCATTTACTACATTAGAAGTAATGAAAATAGTGAGTTAATAGGATTAATTTTAAGAAAACAATTCATTTGTCAAGCCGATCTTTACTGAACGAGCCAGTACTTACAATGACGCTCAGAGAGGACGCGCACTCAAGTGACGTTTATAAACCTCTTACAGAGTGTGGTAAATTGCTGACTTCCAGAAAGCGTTATTGTAGATAAGATTCTAGTATGTTTAGTCTTGGTTCTTAATTATTGTTTTATCGGTTTCATTAATCGATTTATCTACCATAAATGCATTTAGATATGTAATTTTCAAAGCTACTGAGACAAAATTAACGTTAGTGTACATTATATTAGATAACTTTCCATATAACGAAAATTATATAGAAAAGCTTAGCAAAACCATCAAAAGACAAGAAGATTATCACAGTCGATATAATAGCTTTATGAAAACTCTAAGGATCATCAATCAGATTAACTCCGTTCCGGGATCCCAAAATGTTCGACTCAAGCATTACGCGGACCTACCTGGTCACTAAAAGAGGATTACGAACGTTCAGCAAATTGCCAAAATCGATCCTGAATTAAAACATAAAATAAAGTGGAAAGTGCACGAAATTGAATCATTATTTAACTTTATAGATTTATAACAATTAACATTAAATACAACACACTTTTGACCAGTAAGAACTTCGCTTCGCTTAACTGAATTATTGTTTGTATATTAAGTATTAATGTTAACAGGATCAAATACAGCTATAGTTGTCATATAGTTTTAAAGTTTCAATTATCTCTATACATAATTTGTCGACTCTACAATGGATATTCTCTAGCCGCTGTTTATAATAGTTCACTTAATGGCCTGGACATTGAGTCTTAACTTTGGAATAGTTTAATGTAGTTTGTCGAAGTTTGCAAGCAAAGTGCCTGTTTATTATATCTCTATTCCGTGATATACTTTATAATTTCATTTAAAGTATTTGATATATAGCTATTTTAATAGCGTATCACGCCAAAGGAAAAGTAAGAGACGAACGTTGTAATCAACGTCCTACTTTGTAGCTCTATGACGCTGGAACCCGCCTTCAGAACAACCATACTATGTTTGCTCATTTTAACCTACAAACGTTACTTATAAATGTAGTAAAGTTATTTTTTTGTAGTACTAGTAATTACAATTTCAAAGCAAACATAATAAGTATTGTTCCAAACCAGAAGTATAAATAGTAATGCATTAAAAACTTTATAAATAGACTCTAAATTGATAGTAGTGACATAAAAAATATCTTTGACCTATATTTTTCAAAAAATATCGAACGACAGCTATGGAGAATAACATATTTGCAATTATAAACAGCACCAGTAGTGTCTGCAATTATAAGTAGTGAAGTTTTTATTTTATAGCATCATTAATCACGAAGCAAATAATATATATTATGCAGTATACAGTGTAGGCCTGTAGAGGCAACCTGGGAACCTAGTGTTATGACACTTCGTTCCCCATGAAGGCACTTCCTTTTCCCGTTTTCCGCCGAGATTTTGAGGCATTGCGTGTTGACTTGTGGACCTCAACGCCGCACTATGGGAAATCGAGGTCTGTATCAGATCAAAAATCGATAACTTTTTTATTTGTTAAGATAAACAATTGAATTTTTGCACAGGCATAAAGTATGAAATAGTGCGTTAGGTGACGTTCAGATATTATACTTTTGTTGGAGAATATATATATAAAAAAATAATGAAAAGAAAAATTTTCAGTAAATAATAGTAAAAATTAAAGGAATAATAGTAAAAATGTATTATTCAATTAGTTTATTATTATTCCCGACTGCTAAAGAAGAGTTATGTTTTTCGCGAATATTTTGTATGTATGTATGTACGTATGTATGTATGCAATATTCTTTATTACCTTGTATCTCCAGAACCGCTGAACGGATTTACATAATTGAGGTATCGTTATATTCGCTTTAGCAGCCCAAGTGTTCTTAGATAGGTGACGTTAAAAAATAATAATCATGGCGGCTGTGGGACGCCATAGGACTTAGTGAAAAAAAAATTTTTGGTTTCGAATACCACAATATGGGTATCAAATTCAAGAGCTCAATATGAGGATTTCAAAAAGGTATATCATGATTATCATTACCATAATGACTTCTAACAAAAATTTGAAAAATAAAAAAATATTTATTAAAAAACAAACACCCCGACTGCATAAATCTAAAAAGAAATTAACAAGCCCAATAGTTTATTAGGATGAACAGTCGGGACCTATAAGTAATTTTTCAATCAATAAAATCTTTACCAGGAACCTCAAATAATTTAAAGAGGTGCTAATTCTTCTCCTATTGAACGTAAACCCTGCACCTTCAATGTATGGGAGTAATAATTCACGCTTGGAACACTAAAAGTATTCGTCATTTTGAAATTTAGTGAAAACACTTAATAATCAAACGTCTGTTAGTAATTTTATTACTAATTTGTAATAGTTTTTTAAATTAATTCACTCTTCATATAATTTCATAAATGAGGGTAGTGTGAATAAATGATTGTGCAAAATGTGTGCAAAATGAAGATAAAACGTCCTTTTATCAATAAATAACATTAATTTTATGGAAATTTACCGCAATCTAATGAATTAAATAGTAAAACATTAGAAACTACAATAGATAGAGTTTTCGTGTCCCCTGACTTGTATCGGAGTTTTCGTGATAACTTCTCAGTCTGCAGGTCTCTGCAGCTGATTTTTGGTAAATCTTATTTATGAATATGTGGACTATAAAACAATATCAAATATAACGCGTCGGGAGACGTCGGTAACTGTTAAAAGTCTCGATGAACTTTAAACACGTACCTTTTTTCTCTTCACTTATTGTTAATACTTTTTATAAAAATATAGTCACGATATCCACAATATAATAATTGTTTTAAAATCTACATACTATGGGCTCTTCAAAAATATATAACACTTTATACCTACTTGCTCATTTTTTTAAGGAAATTATGTTTAAAGTATCAAAGTGAACAACCTGAAATAGACGTTCTCACGAATGACAATTTTTCACGATGAATAAATATATGCTCCAAATGTAATTCACGAAAAAATAATTCATAATATTAAAGTTCCACTCCTATACTATTAATTAAAAAAAAAATAGTGCATCAGGGACTACTTTGAAAAAATGACTTTTGATCTGCCGTTGTTCTACCATTGGCCATAGTGCGCCGCACATCTTTACTAGATCCGTCGTAGATCCGTTAGAGAAGCAAGGAACATGAAGATATTAAGCACTGATTTTTGCAGAGTTGGAATCAAACCCACAGCCATCGCCATGAAGGCGAAAAACCTTGATCAAGTACGTTTTTTTTCGATCGATCTCAATGAAATTTAACTTTCTATAATATTGTGCTTTTGGTTTAAATGGGTCAAACTGGGTTTAATGGTTAGCGGCTCCTCTTCTTTCTTGTACCTACCTGAACTCTTGAACTCTTTAACCAATAATAGGAAAGTGTTAGGCTTCTTTTTTCACCATTTAACGTTTTAAGTCTAAGCTGGCTTCAATTTGTTAATTGCTTATATTTTTGTCAAAGTTGTGTAAAGTAATATGGCAAGTATTTACATTAAGTACTTGTAAGCTTAAAGTAATAATTTTACAAAATGAAACATCAAAAAACATACGAACAATAAAAGTAATAGGAAAATAGTAACAACAATTAAATACAATTTCATTTAAATAACATAATCAATTAGGTATTAGAAAACGTACCTGAAACAATCTAATTTGAAAATAAAAAATATAAATCAATTATGTTCTGTCTACTCAATTTTTTATGTTTATTTTTATGGCAAAAATATCCATTTTTATTTGTATTCCATTAAGATAAATTTTATAATAGAGTTCTTTAAATAATGTTTGTCAACAATATAAACATCTCTAAAAACTTTCTTTGTTAAAACTAGAAATTGTAATATAAAGGCAGAAATTGAACTGCTTCAGTGAACTGTTCGAAAATCTGTATAGTTGTAAACGAACCGAGTATTGTGTAAAGTTTCAAACAAGAACTTTTCATCTACCTTATACTTATGGCTGCTTCCAACTTCAGTTCTCACTTTGAAGCGAGTTGTTTATTTTTTATTGCTTAAAATTATTTTTATTATAATAAAAATTCAGAATTTTTGAAATTATACAATACGAGTTGTGAAAATGTAATGAGATAAAGCAAAAAAAACAATGATTTCATACATATTTCGGTGTCTTAAATTAGCTCAAAGCGATTATCTTTTCACCAGCCCCAGTAATAATTTGAAACTTTTCTGCAAACTACCATATTATTTTTTTCCCGCGTAGTTCGCGTTAAGTACCGGCAACATTATCCTCACAATGTCGGCTCATTAACTCGCTAGTAAGCATTCCTTTTGATTAATTCGAAGCTTGCTGTAGAAGTAACTGAGGTTCAAATTGAAATTTTAGGATTTTTTAACAATTTAAAGGTTTTCCTTTAAATTGTTAAAAAATCCTAAAATTTCAATTCCCTAATTATGTCTACCTAATTTTTAAATCAATATTTCGTTAGTATTATTAGAATATTTAAATAAAAATTAAATTTAATTAAATCAGCTTCATGCTGCACGCCGCAAACAGCAGGGTAGGCAGGGTTAACACTCCGATTGCTGCTTTTCGAGGCATTGTGTATTGATTGGCGGAACTCATCGAAAAAATGAAAATATTCATAATAATAATTCCTTCCCCCGAATGGGAATCGAACTCACAACGGTCGCGTTACAGTCACACTCTGTGCCCTGCGCCACAACTATCCTCATATACTAATTAATATGTTATTAATATTTCGTAAGTATTATTAATAGAATAAAAATAAGTATTTTATAAATTTCGTATTCAAAACTACTAATCATTGTAAATTACATAAAAAAAAAGGTAAACGTAAAAAATATTAGCCCAAGTTATACAAAAAGATAGTAGTGATGAATAAGTGGCAAGGCTCGCGTGGGCGTGGACCCTAGTTAAACCTGATGAATCCTTTTAGAGGATTAGCCTTTACTATATGAGTACAATTTCACAAGCGTCCTCTCTGGTGACAAATATAACACTAACACCGATTACTCACGGTACTACATGCGAAAATATAATATTTTAAAATATTATTGTTAAATTTAAGACGAATCTAAATTGGATCAATTCTGCTTTTAAATATTATGTTATCGATTATTAATAAATAACTTAACCCTTTTTTACCCGAATATAAAGGCTAATGCTTTGTGCATTTGAAATCTAAGATTTGCATAGATTAAAAAGACACTAAAATATATTACTTATTAATTGTTTATATTATTATGATAAATATATAACTATTGTATCTAATTTGTACATAACAAATTTTAAGAAGAATATTATTTCATATTTTTTAGAGTGCGATATTTCAGTAGTCGGGTTTTAGTTTTCGACCTTTTTTATTAATTAATTAATTAGTACATTTGCTTACCATAAGAAACCGGCAAAACAATTGTATTCATACTCGTCTCCAAACTGTTATATATTTTTGTTTAAATAAAAGTTTTTAAAATATTAGATACTATTTAACTGAAACAGCTACATGATCGCGTAAAGTGAAGACACATGTTAGTGAGGGTCTCAAATCTCTCAATTTATTCGCGGTAGCTTGTCTCAGTAACACGGAGAGGTAAAAACAGTTTTCCTTCATAACGCATAACTTAAGACTCCTCCACTCTGACCTCACGCGGGCCCTCCACGTGTATACTATCACCTTAATTTCTAATATAAATGGTAATGTGGCAATTTTTAAAGACTTACCGTGACCGTAAGAAGTCTGAAAGTAATTTGACACTAAACAAGAATAGCTTCACAGTGAATATTGTATAATAGATAAAAAATTTTATTTATTTATTTATCGAGGCCAGCTTTGGCGCAGGGGTACAAAATATGACTGTAAATCCGACTGGTTGTGGGTTTGATCCCCACTCGAGGAGATGAAATAATTATTTAAATTTATATTTCCATTTCATTGTTAATGATAATCCTGTGCAAGATCATCCGTTTTAAAAATAATTTACTCGGCCAATTTTATTCCTTTATGAAATGAATATATTACAAACATATTGGTATCGCAAAATTGGTAAACATACGGGTCTCACTCGATAAAGCATTGCATGATTTTGATATAAAGACTTATCATAATTTACATAAGGTAACATAAGCTACAATTACATATACAATATAGAGACAGTCATTACCTACTAAAAATATTTTAATATAAATTAGCAATTTTCTATCATAAAATTTGTGTTAGCATTGAAATAAGCACTTCTACAATCGGAAGAGGGAAAGAGCACGCTCGTTTACATACAATATAAACACGACTTCACTCTTCAGTGATAAACAAAAAATATTGAAATGTTGTGTTATTAATTTTGACTTATGAAGTAAGCCGATAAGTAACGAAGTCACTTAAATTAGAAAAACATGTGAATTAGGGTTATTTTATGTTAAAAATCTAAAATAGTTAGTAGTTAGATATTACATCAGTTGTCGACGGGCTTTTGTTTCGAGCGGTGAGACTTTTGCGTGACCGAAAATTGAATGCAAAATAGAAAATGGAGAGTCTGACTTTTCTACCTGGTCTGCTGGGTGAAACATACAGAAACTTTTTTGTAAGTTTATTCAACTTACAATTTAAATATAAATTAAATTCCGCTTACCGTATTATTATATATATTCAAATGAAAGGATAAAGTAAGTTACCACTAACTTTGGATATTAAGAGTACATTCGAGTATCATACTAAATCTCATAGTAATTCTATATACATCCATCCGTAGTATAAAGTAGGATTTAAGTTCATGTAACTTTAGCACATGGGTCGACTAAGCGAATTTTTTATGAGCATCCTTATCAGTAACGGCTGCGATAATACTGCCTCAAAGCGCACCTAAGAGAGTTTACGAGGTAAAAAATGTCTAATATTGGCGGACGATATCCGCGAAGATTTTACTTTAATATATTGAAGACGACAGTAGCTACTTTTAAACTGCGTCGATATCATTAAAAAGTTTTAAAATATACGTTTCACCTTTTGAAATATTTGTTGAAGTTTACTTTGGAGAGACAGAAGTAAGCGGTATTTATTTACTCTCTTTCAAAATTTTAATGGACGAGAGCCTTTGTTCCGCCGCGGTCGAGCTAGGGGCGGACAATTGCTAAATCCTTTCAGTACCTATAATGAAATAAATAATAGGAAAAATAATGTTGTGCCGTAGTTTACTACATTAACCAATATCAATATGGTCTGACATCGCCAGATCAATAACGCGCTTACGTACAGTTTACCAGTTATATACACAAGTAACAATTATAATATGTATAAAATAATTATGTACTTCTACTGTATTGAGGAAACCACTATACAATCACTATACAATTTCATGTGTATCCGTGGATTAAAGTTTTAAAAACATATTTAATGGTCACAACAAAAGTTTCTGAGATCCTGGACACATTAAGTAGGCTTAAATTTGAAATTCTCTGCATCACAGATCAAAATTCAGAATTGACTATCGATCTTTGTCATCCTACACAATAAAGACAGTACATGAAAGAAACCAAAGTAATTAAAATAAGAGGCGTATATACATAGGCGTAGAGACGTTATGTTAATTAGAAGCTGTAATCAATTACGTTTCCATTAATAGATCATCGCCGCTATGTTACATTAGCTGGGTAATTGTCTATGTTCTAATTAGAGAGACCACCGTGAAGAAACTTCCCTTAAATAAAAAACAAGTGAAGAGTAAGTGGTACATATATGTATGTAAGAGAAACTAATGAGAGGCTAAAATAGTGTTACATGCTGACCCCATTATAGTGCAGTTGAAGAGATATTTGAAGACAAAGACAAAATTGACGATAATTTGTGTATACGGCAAGTTGTTGTTAATTTTATATTGTCAGTGACTATAATGATTAAATCATTTTAGTTCTGAAGATATGTGAAAATAAAAAAATACATTTTATTTTATTCAATTGTAGTATACTTCAATAAATACAATTATTTATCAGTGAAATTTGCGAAATAATATTATTTAGACATTGAGATAAACATATGGTTATTTCAAATATGTATAACAAGCAACATTCTATAAGAAAATAGCACGCGTGCTTAAACACAATTTAAACACAAAGTTTTCCAGTAAGTACCAACAAAACAATGGAATGAAATAAACGTTAGCTTGCGAAGTGAAGACGAGGCAAATGATGGAGCGACTGTCATTTACATTTGTACACGTAGGTAACGTGAAAAATATATCCACTGATCTTGTTTACATTGATATCGTAATCCGTACGTGCGTGAAACGTTTTTACGTTGCCGTGAACACACGTGTACGTGTACGTGTTCGTACGACCAGAATCATATAGAAAATCAAAATCCCTTTATCACGCTGGCGCATGAAGTTTCAATTTCAAATTTAACTGTAGTATTTTCCGCTACCAAAAAAAGTAATGTTGTTATAAGTAATCAACTTTACCATAATCAAATTAAAATAACATACAGCATTTCTATTATGGCATATGAAACATGAACATTATGAAAACATGTCTACTTCATAGACACTGTTGACCTTCCAAGTCACCTGTTATCATCGTAACACCACGTTCAAACTTCACGCATGTTTAATACGCCGTGCACTGCTTGGTGAGACTTGTGTTGAACTACCAAGTTCTGTTGTTTTAGGACTGATGAGCTATTTAAACGTTAGTCACGATAACCAGACATCGATACGCTCGTTGAATATGTAAATGAAGTTCTTTATATTTACATATTTTCTCATTTATGTTGAAGCTAAATAACTTCATTTCAATATATTTGCTTACTCTACGTTGTAGCTGCAATATTTACTGTTTTAATTTTTTTTTTATTTTGTCTTAATATTTTTTATATCTCGAGGTTATGTTTTATAGTTTTTTTTTATATTATACTAGCGGACGCGCGCAGCTTCGCTTACGTATTTAGGGGTGAATTCTAATAAACCATGAAACATGTGTTCAAATATTTAGAAGAAAAGTAAATATTTAGTAGAAAAATATTTAGAAATATTTTTAAGAGTCTAAATTTCAAATTTTATAAAAATCGGAGGCGATTTAAGAATTTTTCCATACAAACTTTCAACCCCTTATTTGTACCCTTATAGAAAGAATTCTAGAAAACCATGAAACACGTGTTCAATTAAATACTTTTAAGAGTCTGAATTTCAAATTTTATAAGAATCGGTGCCGATTTAGGTTTTTTTCCATACTAACTTTCAACCCCTATTTCGCCCCTTTAGGGTTAAAATTTTTCAAAATCCCTTCTTAGTGGATGTCCAGATTATGAAAGTAAACTTTTGTCCAAATTTAACGTTTCTACCATGAGCGGTTACGGCTGTGCGTGCGTCTTACCTCAGTCAGTGAGGACAAGTCCTTTTATATATATAGATAGCATGATGCTATTTCCCGCACATAGCAGGGTAGACAGAGCGAACTCAGTATTAAGACTCACTCCGTTTCCCCTTTTCCGATGAATTCTGGAGACATTCAGTGGCGGAACTCAACGCCGCGGTTTGCCTTTGGCAATAGGATGAAGAAACAACGCATGCACGCATATACCATGACTGGCATCAATTCATTAAGTCATACATTATTATTTATAATAAACCTTTTTTTCAGACCCTCAAAAAGTAACTAAAATATATCATTTTTGATGTAAACTATACACAAATTTATAAATTTGTATATTTAATTTAACAAATAATTTTGTAAAAAACCTTTACAGAACAATTTATTTGCGGTTCCTATTCTATGTACTCTGAACTGGAAAGCTTTATTGGTTCAAACTTTAGGACTGAACTAACGACGACAACCTCTGTGCATGTGCTGTTTCAGGCAACGATTAAGTAATTAAAGAAACTAATTAAAACGAGGACTCTACTTGAAACTCTATTATGTAAATTAAACTTCAATTTGTTTAAGCGAGAAGCAACTACAACTACAAACGCTAAAGATACTAACCAGTGTGTTGAAATTTATATACCTACGAGTATTTTCGTGTTTAATTGAAATTTCTATAAATAAATTATTTTTTAAAATGAAAAGTTTTTCTTATTGTACCGCCAAATTCATTATTTCAGGCCAAACCTAAGTAGCCACTTTATCGCTCAGATCCCCTTACATTATAATTATAAAGATTATACAAAAATATTATAAATCTAGAGAACCTATTTACTCGCAGTTTTATGGAATACTGTTATTTTCATGTTATTTGTTTGTATTTCTGTAATAATATTCTACCACAATCGTTTTGTCATTGTATAAAGTAATAACGACAGTTTATTGTGCGTGGCCGCTGTGAGTTTCCGCTTTCGTATAACCAATAATAATCTATTAATATGTTAATTAATTGCGGATCTTGTGAATTCTTCATAAAAAATGTACTGTACATAATTTTTCAATTAAGAGTTTCAACATTTATTTTATCTTTTATATTATACTAGCGACCTGCTCGCGGCTTCGCCCGCCTTAACTACTGAATTATTCATATAATGTATGTTTGCAAAGCACTTAAGATAATGTGAAAATTAATTAAACCCTAATGCAACCCGCATTTTCGTAGTTTCAATAAGGATTTTCCAATTGTTTTAAAATAAACACAAATAAATAACACAATCTAAATCTTCTTCGCTATAGAGGCAGGCGGGTTTTTTTTTTGAGCTTGTGGTTAATGCTGTTAAAACAGCGATACCGGTTGGGTAGGCACTACGTGGCTGCTTGTGAGGAAAATTAAATAGAATGCATCGGCCGGGAATCGAACCCGGGCCGCCCGCGTGGCAGGCGAGCATTCTACCACTGAACCACCGATGACTGCTCATGACGCGCTTGTATAAGCAAAACGTCGCGGGGCGCGTTTCGCAGCAAGGATGTTGTTATTGATATTGTAACAACTTCTAAAGTACTTATTAAAATGAAAAACAGTAAAAGACAGTTTTGATTACCAACAATTAAATGGCCAACGTAACTAATATACTTATTTATATACTGAGAGTAAGGGATAAGTAGAACTTGACTCGATACAGCTGATGTGTTACCGGCGTGATGTGTTAACAATTAAATGCGTTTTTCTCTAAAACTATTCGCAATTTCGAAATAGTGTAAAAAGCAAATTTTATCTTCGTTTAACGTAGAAATTTAATAAAGTATTTTAAAGGATAAGGATTAATACCATAATGGAAAAAAATCCCTCACAATAAAAAATATATTGAAATTACAATTTTTAGACAGAAAAATGATCACTACACGTTATTCTCAAAAGATATGAATATGCCGTCGCGGACTTTTTTGTAGATCTTATTAAGAGGAACAATACTCCAGTACATTATTTTCATATAGTACTTATCATTAAAGCAGCGCATGCGCGAAAGTGTCTCAACGGGTAGGACTTTATACACATTTATCGTATTTATGTTAATTTATATAAGAATGTACTAATAATAAACTATATATAAACATTCCCTGAGAAATACTCGACCTAATGGTGAAAACCCCATAAAAATCCGTTAGGTGGCTTAGAAGAAGAAGAGTTAGAAAGTTCAGACAGACACAAAAAGCGACTTTATTTTATAAGATACTAGCGACCTGCTCGCGGCTTCGCCCGCCTTAACTACTGAATTATTCATATAATGTATGTTTGTAAAGCACTTAAGATAATGTGAAAGTTAATTAAACCCTAATGCAACCCGTATTTTCGTAATTCCAATAAGGATTTTTCAATTGTTTTAAAATAAACACAAATAAATAACACAATCTAAATCTTCTTCGCTATAGAGGCAGGCGTTTTTTTTGAGCTTGTGGTTAATGCTGTTAAAACAGCGACACCGGTTGGGTAGGCACTACGTGGCTGCCTGTGAGGAAAATTAAATAGAATGCATCGGCCGGGAATCGAACCCGTCGAATCGAATCCTTTCTACCACTGAACCACCGATGACTGCTCATGACACGCTTGTATAAGCAAAACGTCGCGGGGCGCGTTTCGCAGCAAGGATGTTTTGATATTGTAACAACTTCTAAAGTACTTATTTATATGAAAAACAGTAAAAGACAGTTTTGATTACCAACAATTAAATGGCCAACGTAACTAATATACTTATTTATATACTGAGAGTAAGGGATAAGTAGAACTTGACTCGATACAGCTGATGTGTTACCGGCGTGATGTGTTAACAATTAAATGCGTTTTTCTCTAAAACTATTCGCAATTTCGAAATAGTGTAAAAAGCAAATTTTATCTTCGTTTAACGTAGAAATTTAATAAAGTATTTTAAAGGATAAGGATTAATACCATAATGGAAAAAAATCCCTCACAATAAAAAATATATTGAAATTACAATTTTTAGACAGAAAAATGATCACTACACGTTATTCTCAAAAGATATGAATATGCCGTCGCGGACTTTTTTGTAGATCTTATTAAGAGGAACAATACTCCAGTACATTATTTTCATATAGTACTTATCATTAAAGCAGCGCATGCGCGAAAGTGTCTCAACGGGTAGGACTTTATACACATTTATCGTATTTATGTTAATTTATATAAGAATGTACTAATAATAAACTATATATAAACATTCCCTGAGAAATACTCGACCTAATGGTGAAAACCCCATAAAAATCCGTTAGGTGGCTTAGAAGAAGAAGAGTTAGAAAGTTCAGACAGACACAAAAAGCGACTTTATTTTATAAGATACTAGCGACCTGCTCGCGGCTTCGCCCGCCTTAACTACTGAATTATTCATATAATGTATGTTTGTAAAGCACTTAAGATAATGTGAAAGTTAATTAAACCCTAATGCAACCCGTATTTTCGTAATTCCAATAAGGATTTTTCAATTGTTTTAAAATAAACACAAATAAATAACACAATCTAAATCTTCTTCGCTATAGAGGCAGGCGTTTTTTTTGAGCTTGTGGTTAATGCTGTTAAAACAGCGACACCGGTTGGGTAGGCACTACGTGGCTGCCTGTGAGGAAAATTAAATAGAATGCATCGGCCGGGAATCGAACCCGTCGAATCGAATCCTTTCTACCACTGAACCACCGATGACTGCTCATGACACGCTTGTATAAGCAAAACGTCGCGGGGCGCGTTTCGCAGCAAGGATGTTTTGATATTGTAACAACTTCTAAAGTACTTATTTATATGAAAAACAGTAAAAGACAGTTTTGATTACCAACAATTAAATGGCCAACGTAACTAATATACTTATTTATATACTGAGAGTAAGGGATAAGTAAAACTTGACTCGATACAGCTGATGTGTAAACGGCGTGATGTGTTAATTATTAAATGCGTTTTTCTCTAAAACTATTCGCAATTCCGAAATTGTGTAAAAAGCAAATTTTATCATCGTTTAACGTAGAAATTTAATAAAGTATTTTAAAGGATAAGGATTAATACCATTATGGAAAAATATCCCTCACAATAAAAAATATATTGAAATTACAATTTTTAGACTGAAATATGATCACTACACGTTATCCTTAAAAAATACGAATATGCTATCGCGGACTTATTTGTAGATCTTATTAAGAGGAACAATACTCCAGTACATTATTTTCATGTAGTACTTACCATTAAAGCAGCGCATGCGCGAAAGTGTCTCAACGGGTAGGACTTTATACACATTTATCGTATTTATGGTAATTTACATAAGAGTGTACAAATATTAAACTATATATAAACCTTCCCTGAGAAATACTCGGCCTAATGGTAAAAACCGCATAAAAATCCGTTGGGTGGTTTAGAAGAAGAAGAGTTAGAAAGTTCAGACAGACACGAAAAGCGACTTTGTTTTATAAGATATAGGATAGGAAGTATTGAATAGAATTGTATAATTTTTTATTATGGAATAATTCTTAATACATAAGTATCTATATAAATGCCTACTGTATAACTAATATGCAAAAAATGGCAATTATTTACTTTTTAAAAAATATCTAAATGTCATAGGAAAATTAGAAGCTTATAATAAAAAATCACTAACTATACGCATTCCTATAAAAGGATATATATAAGTCTATGTATATATTGTATTTCTTGTAGGCCATTATGGCGCAAGGGTATAAGGTGTGGCTGTAAGCGCGACGGTTATGGGTTCGATTCCCACTCGGGACAATAAATTATTTATGAATATTTTCATTTCTTCACTCTGATACCAATGTTAAGTGAAACGTTGAATTCCAACACTCAACACGCAATGCCTCCAGATTTCGGCTAAAAATGCGGAACGGAAGTGTCTTAATGAGGACAGATTGTCTTTACACTAGTTTCCCAGGTTCCCTCCGAGTACCCTGCTATTTGCGGGATACAGCGTGATAAAAAAATGTTAGTAACGGACGAACAACAACATAGTACATTTCTAAGTTGGCTCTGTTTACATAAAAAATAACAGTTAGCTAACTAAGAAAATGTTAGTAATTTGCGATTGTATGATAAAATAAATTCTAGAGACGAGGAGGGTTTTATCGTAAAATTCTGCAAATGGTGGACATAGCTTAGGGCACTTTCAGTACAAGCGACGCGTCACATTGCGCAGACGCTATTAAAATTTTACTCTATCAGCATAGTGAAATACTCTGATATGACCATCACCAGGTTCTTGTATAAGTATAAATAAAAGAGACAATTAAGTTAATGTAAGAATAAGCAAAGAAAACAAATATTTCTCATGTGATACGTAAATTATTACTGCTATTACTCTTGGCAGAGTATAGCTAAATAAAGACTCGAGTCATTCTGCACAAATGTTATTACTTCACTCCATATATTTTTAGCATCCATGTATAAAATACGTGACTTACACGAAATAAAGACAAAAGACGCGCCAAGAATTTTTCTCTGAAATGTAATTTTCTCGAAGGAAAAATTTAGGAGCGATATCGGGTAACTACAGTGACGTGAAGATAAATTCGATAGGCGATTGGATTTTCCATTATACCTGCGTTACGCTCAGCTATTCCCCAACTTATTGGGTTCTCCAAAATAAAAAATACTGGAAAATTTATAGTATCGTATTAATATTTTTGGTTCAAATCAGTCAGTAGTTGCTAATGTTTAAGCTTTATAATACCAATATATTATGTAGAAATGTAGATACGAAATTTGATCCTAACATATTCCATGAAATTAAATAAATGTGGGCAATTTGAGAGACCTTTCATCATCCAAGGAAAAGTTTTAACGACAGTCATATAACGCTGAACTCCGAGTTTAATATGACAGATTATTAACTGTAATTTCCATTAAAAAACACAAGTTATAAAAAATATAGTACTGTAATTAGTTCCTAATTATCTATATATATAAAAGGACTTGTCCTCACTGACTGAGGTAAGACGTACGCACAGCCGTAACTGCTGATGGTAGAAACGTTAAATTTGGACAAAAGTTTACTTTCGTAATCTGGACATCCACTAAGAAGGGATTTTGAAAAATTTTAACCCTAAAGGGGTGAAATAGGGGTTCAAAGTTTGTA
>JAEBDU010010362.1:0-19601 GCA_016802625.1 Heliconius numata | reverse complement strand
AAAGTGAAAAATAATTTTACAAAGATTTTATAATTTTGAAGTCGGTGCCAAGTAAAACAAACAGGCTTAGTAATTAGATATTGTAGTAAAGGTGTTGTAGCATTAGCTTGACACCGACTTCAAAATTATAAAATCTTTGTAAAATTATTTTTCACTTTTTAGTTCCTTGTTAGAAGTCGGTTTTTCTTTTTTTGTTAAAAATTAATTTATATTCCGTTCTCTTCTATTTATAGATTTCAAACAACCATTTTACTTTTCATGCTCGTCATACGATAGTGGGGAATAGAAATGCAAGTGTATAAAACTCTATTGACACACTCAAAGGCAACGAATAAAGAACTAAACTGAACTGAAGCGAGTCTAATTGAGAAACTTAAATACTCATTTGAAGCACTTGTTATACCTACATTTTTAAGCAAATTCATTATATAAAATGTTTGGAAAAGACTCTAATATTGTATTTAACTATATATAGAAATATGTGTATTTGCAGCTTCATGCAGCAAGGAATCTAGTGTTCAGACACTCCGTTCTCCATTTTCTGCCTAATTTTTCGAGATATTCCGTGTCGATTGGTTTGTAATCTGGCACTGTAGCACTGTGCTACGAGGGCCTCAACGAAATATCTTCAGTCGATACCAATTGGCTGGAGAGTCATTTATAAAAATTAGATTTGCAGAAAACTGTGTAACGATCAAAGTGTATGAAGGACCCTCTGTGAAAGGAGGGAGTCGGTCGCGTGAAATGCCTTGGAAATTTTTCCAATGGCCGGTCGTTTAGAAACTAATATAGATAAATATTACTCATTTGTCATTTTCTTATTTACGATATAAAAGCAAATATTTTTTCACAATGTCAGTTTATCTGACTAAGGAGTCATACTGACTGACTGACTGACATGACTGACTGCCATGTCTAACATACATGAAAAAACATTTATTAGTTTATTTACATGCATTTTATAGATATTACAGAAAATTCATAAAAAAAGTCGTCCCTGGCGACGAAAAGGTCATCGCTCCCACATATGGCTAACAGAGCAAATGAACGATATTATGAGGCTGACATTTCAGCTATAAAACCTTGTAACGACTCTGAATTAAATGATCCCTAAGATTGTACGTCTTAATGAAAAGGATTCGGATGTTTTGGGAGATTTAATAAAAAATATATAAATAAGGTAAAGGCTGGATGCGAAGAGCTGAAGATCGAGCTCAGTGGCGTGATACTGGAGAGGCCTATGTCCAGCAGTGGACGAGGACAGGCTGATGATGGTAAAATTTCACCTAAATCTATTCAGTAGTATGTATGAAATTGGAACAAATATCTTCTCTCTTCTTCTTCTTCTAACTTAACGCGCAATTGTACGCGCACGCTATTCCAATTCGGGCAGAAAACGGAGAACAGAGTGTATGAATACCAGTATCACTCCGTCTACCCTCCTAACCTTATTTTATAACAGAAAGTGACGGTAAAAAGAAAATAAATTCCTAAGCGGGAACAACCTAAACAACCTTAAAAGGCAAATGTGCAAATATCTAGTGATATACGACTTGTTTTTTGTTTTTCTTACACACACTATAATTTATTTAACAAGCTCGCACAAACAGGTATACTTTATGTGTATTAATTTTGCCTAGTAAAAATATTATATGAAATATTAAATGAAAATGAAGAAAAACAAGACGAGTAACGAGGGACAGTGCGCAATGTCTCCAGAGAACGGAGTGTCTTAATGGGAGCGAAGTGTCTTATATCGTATGTTATGTCGTATACGTGGGATACAGTGTGAATACTATCAAGTCCCTTATTATTCCCGAAGAAAATCTTCTTTAACTTGATTTAGGAAAGGACCTAAAAAAGGAAATTTATTAACATTGGATTTTCGAAACTACCTTTAAAATATACCAGTAAATAGATATATACCTAGGCTAGGAAAAATACAAATGTCTTCTTTTTATTTTTAGCTCTATCCTGCATATAGTGAGGTAGTTACCGAAAAAGTAGTGTCAAGACTCAAGACACCATGCCGCCCTAATTCTAGACATTAGTAATACTTTTTCTGATACGAGTATATCTTCCATGTATTGACACCGATCAGTTACGATTTTATTATAAGTATATTATAGATTTAAAATTGTTTTTTTTAAACTCGATGCCAAAATGGATATTAAGAATTTTTTTAATATTTTAATTAGATTATTAGGGTACAAGTATTTTTTTTAAAAGCTCTGTGTTAATAAACGTTTAAATACATCTTCATTTATTCATTAATACAAATGAAGTTCATAACATTCTTATATTAAAATAGATATTTAGTATAAAACATAATATTTCCGGTACTTAATTAATTTTCCTGTAATTTACTACGGAATTGAGGAAAACGCTACAATAATATTCATTTGAGTCGCTACAACGTACTAATACAATTTGACTGTAAAAAAAACCACTCTTTAAAAATAATCTACTTAAAAAAAATTAATGAAGTATCAGTCTGTTATTTTATCATTTACTTATTCTAAGAAATGTCTAAATTTTGTGTAAAAAGTTTTTATAGAAGAGCGTAGTCGAGAATAAATGTAAAAAAATATACATTAAGAAAAGGTAAAGCATGAAAATGTTGCAGGCTGTACATAACGCGGTAGTCTAAGGGAACCTAGGAACCTATTCTTATGATGCTCCGTTCACTATACTCCGTATTTATAATCATAAAAACAATAAAACACTAAATAAAAAATTATCGTCAGATAATAATCGGATTTTCTAAGGAAAAGTGATAAGAAACAAAAATGAAAGTAAAATTTTTACAGGCCCCGCTATACCTAGGATCTATTTAGTCTTTGTTTATAGCCTACATATAAAGGTCCCGAATACTAAGTAAGCTATCACTTAGGTTAACTACAAAAGTATAAAGGTACTGTAATATATTACTATTATTGTAATATTTTTCCAGTTTCACGCAGTATCCCGCACACAGCAGGTTAGGCAGAGGGAACCTAATGTTTAAGTTAAGATGTATGATATAATATAATCCATAGCCTTCTCGATTGATTTAATTAGGCTAAAAGTTATTTTCTATTTACACCTTACTTGTTTAAATTCTTAATATTAGCCAGTTTAACTAAACAAAGTCTTAGTTCTTTTTTGTAACAAACATTATATTAAACATTATATGTATTATATTAACGACTGTGGGTTCGATTTCCTCTCTGATCGAAGAAACTCATATTCTCAACTCGAGAGCCTCAAGTAGCATAAGAACCCACAACCACAATAATTATTCAAACGATTGACAACCACGCAACGATATCTTAGGAAATATCTTAAGATATTCAAAAATCATTTCTATTTAACATTTGGGCACCATTCATTTTCAACTCTGAAATTTCTCTTGAGATTTGAAAAACAACTTTTATATCCCGACTCTACGTAATGAGGACATATTGACAGAGAGAGACAAGTTCGTTTCGCGGCAAATGTATGCGGGAAGTTATAATCAGTCATGAATATGCTAACGAACGGCGGTCACCTGATCGAATCCTTTATCTATTGTGTGGGAAGGAATGCCCGATAGGCCAATCGAATTTGGTATTTCTATTTTCTAACTGGGACGAGTTTGTTTCTTTTTTCAGTTTCACGCTCTATCCCGCATGTATTAGATTAGGCAGAGGGATATTAGTGTTAAGACGCTACGTTCTCCATTTTCCACCAAATTCTGGAAGCATTGTGTGTTGAGTGGCAGAATTCAATGCCGCATTTTGTCTCGTTACCAGAGCGAAAAAGTGAAAATCTTGAATATTTCATTTCATTTCATTCATTTTAGTCGAACCTACAACTAGTCAAGTTAATAGTCGCACGCTTGTGCCGTACCAGGACTGGTCTCTATATATACTTTTCGATATAGGTATAAATATTGTTTATAAAATGATATTTACTGTTTCATTTCTTCCCTCTGGTATCGAGGCAAATCGTAGCTTTAAGTACCGCTACTCAACACGCAATATCTTTACAATTTAGAGGAAAATGGCTTAATTAGGTCCTCAAATTCTCTCTGCAGTATAAAGTAAAAAAAACTTACATTTCATTATTTTCTTTATATGTAAATACGATCACGTATCTAATTACTTTTACCGACCGGGTTAGCTCAAAGATATTTGTGCTATAATTTATTTCTAACAACTAAATAACAAAACTTTAGTTAAAATTCCATTGATATATATTCAGCAAAAATTAAATTTTCATTTTTTAATTATGATTTCCGATTAAAATGTTCCTAAATGTATAATGAACAAAAGAAAGCCTAATTTCAGAGTGGCCACGACTCGTCCCCCGTACTGTAAATAGTATTTAATATTTTCATTTTTTAGCTCTGGTGTCGAGGTGCAGAACGGCATTGAATTCCCCCATTCAATATGGAATGCCTCCAGCATTCGGCGGACAACGGTGAACAGAGTGTCTTAACACTAGATTCCCTACAAGTTGATAAGATAATGTTTTATAAATACTATAGTAAATAATCTATGAAGAATAAGCTTTACCATCTGTATAAAATGAGAAATTGTTAAATTCTGACGCACATAAACTCTGTATTGTGAAATATCGATACAAATACCAACAAAATTATCGGTTCGGTTAAATTATGATGTAATGCTTTTATACCGAGTTGGACTACAGTCGATGTAATCGAGTAAACTATTTTGAACTATCATAAAATATGGTGGCCGTAAATATTGAGGTCTTTCTGGTGTAGTGGACGATGTTTGGGTAACCGCGATAGGTGCATGTTCGATTTCAATTATAGTGATTATTATATTTATTCTTTTGTTTTCATTTTCTTTGTAAGATTGTGTAGGACGTTGGGTTCCGATTCCTGAAGAAATATTTTACTATGTTCCCTCTTCTATTCAAGTTTACTAGTCAATTAATATTTAATAACATCTTTAACTTTATTTTTAAGTAATTGTAGAAATACGATATTTGAGTATATGGTTTGAATTTTAACTCGATATCTCTAAGCGTTCCTGAGATAAAAGCTCTTGACAGATAGACGGACAGACAGACAGACAAACGGATAACAACGTGATGTTATAAGGGTTCCTTTTTTTCCTTAAAAGGTACAGAAGCCTAAAAATGGAGTGTTTTCGTGTGTGAAAGTTGCCTAAATGCGGGATACAGCGTGAAACTTTAAAAAAGTAATATTTAAGTTCCTATACATACACAAGCACCGTCGTATATTGCGTCAGGCGGGTATTTTTGTTAGATAAGCTGCGCGTAAACAACTTACTTGTAGCGTTAACGACTAAAACACTTTTATTCATCATTCACCTCGTTGTAGCATGTAGTTTCGATATAAACATGGAGAATATTATATTTTTTAAAGAATTTCCAAATGGAAGTACAATAAATACTTAATGAATATACTTTTAGAGGCCAGTCGTGGCGGAGGGGCACAGCAGTGCGCGACAGTTAGTGTGGGTTCGATTTGAAAATCGAGGAAATTAAATATTTAATACTAAAATTCTTCTGCTTACTACCATTTTCGTAGATACAACGTAAAGCTAAAAAACATACATATTTACATCAGAATTAAACGAAAACATAATTAGAAAACATGGAAATGACGGTAGAAATTTATTTGGAAACAATATGGAATTAGTTGAGGAAACGCGAATGTGTCACAGACAGAGCCAGAGAACTGTACTTGACATATGTAATTTAGTTCAAATTGAGTACTCAGTAGACTCAGTAGTAGCAGCTTGTCGTAAAGTGAACGAGGGTTGGAATCGTTACATATTTAAATAAGCCCCGAGGCCATTATGGCGCAGGGGCACAAGGGTGTGGGTTCATTCCCCACTCGGGGGAATGAATAATTATTTATTAATATTATCATTTCTTCGCTCTGGCACGATTCAATATGCAATGCCTCGAAAAATTTGGCGGTAAATGGAGAACGGAGTATCTTAACACTAGGTTCCCTCTGCCTACCCTGCTGTATGCGAGATATATCGTGATGCTGATTTTGATCTGTAAGCGCGACGGTAGTGGGTTGGGTTGTAACTAAAGGAAAAGTTTCTGAGATAGAGGCTTTTGACAGACAGACAGACAGACAGACGGAAAACAGAGTGATCTTTTAAGGTTTCCTTTTTCCTTAAGGTGTACGAAACCCTAAAAAACACAACAAATCCTTTCTTAAATGTTTTGTATACTCCAAACCGCCTAAAAGCTTGTACATTACACATATTTACATAGACTTCCATTAGGGATTAGAGAATCTATCATTCTTACACACTTTTGGATTCAAGATTAATATAAATCTTATACTGTGAAAATATGTAAGTACATAAAATATTGTTTTTTTCACTCTTTGCTTGAGATATTGTGTGTTGAGTGGCTGAAATCAATGCTTTATCTTGCCTGATGTAGAAAGGAAGTTAATTCATACTCCCGAATGAGGGAATCCACAATGGTGTTAGTTCCGACTGAAAACGTGACGGTTATGAGTTCAATTTCAACTTGGAAGAGTAAATTATTTTCATTTTCTCATAATGAGACAAAGTTCGACATTGAGGAGAACTGAGTGTCTGAATACTACGCATTCCTGTTATATGTAGCGTAATATAACAGTAACGGAATGTGTTAACACTAGGTTCCCTCTGTCTACACTGCTATTTATTTTACTCATATTATTAAATACCTGATTTTAAAATTTGCAGTCAATATAATATGGAGAAGTTCTACATAAATGTAGAATATAAATAAATAGAAACTGACACGAATATGATGAAAGCTCTCGATCAATCACAAATATTGCGAAAGTCTGAAATACTAAATGTAGAGAGTATGTGATGATATGAAGAATAAGATACGAAAATTTCTTTTAATATATTTACTATTTAATATAAACAAATTCTGTGTTAAAAAAATAAGAGGCCATCTAAGCGTAGTGAGAGTGTTTCACGGTGGTAAGTGGTTCGTTGCGTGTTTATATTTTTTTTACCTTTGCGCTGTATCCTGCACATAGCAGGGTAGACAGGATAGGTTTATTGTAAAAAAAAATATTGTTCCCCAACAGAAATTACAAAAAATGTTAAAATTAAAGATTTCTATACTTTTCATTACCTACTTCTTCATGTTCAATAGAGTGGACATGACACCAACAACTAGATACAGATATAATTTATTAGGAGAGTTGCTTGCGTTAGATTTCTTCGCTCTGGTAACGAGACGAAACGCGGCGTTGAGTTTCGCCACTCAAAACGCAATACAACAAAAGTTCGGCGGAAACAGAGTAACTTAACGGGAACGGAGTGTCTTAAACTGGACTCACAGGTTCCCTTTGCCTACAAAGGCAAATATTTCAATCACGTAAATTATATTTCACTTAAAAATGTGTCTAAAAAAGTGAAATAAAGAACCTTTGATAAAACGTGCCTAAGATTAGAAAATGGCCGACACTTTCACGTTAAGACAGAGTACTTTTTTAACAATTGCCAACTTCAAACTAAATATATCATGTTTCAAAAAAGTACTATTAAAATTTTTAAATTGTTCAAGCCGTCATAAAGCTTACGGGAAGAGCGTCTCACTGTAAACGCGAAGGTTGTGGGTTCAATTCCCAATTAAGAGATTAAATTATTTTCATTCCCTCGTCCTGGTAAGAATATGAAGCGCGACGTTGAGTTCTGCGGCTTATCATACAACATCTTGAAAATGAGAAACTTCACGCTGTTTCCCGCGTACAGAAGGGTAGGCAGAGAGAACCTAGTGTTAACATACTCCATTCCCCAATATTCGCCAAAATTTCAAACAAAGGGCTTCAATAGTCTTACCAGAGTGGGAAAATGAAAATAATTCATCCCCCCGAGTAGAAATCAAACCCACAACCGTCGCATTTACAATCAGTAAATCAGTCACTTCTTTAATATGTGTAATTAAAGTAAATTTAATTATTTCTTATGACTAAAATCTCTCCCTCTTTTCCAGGTCAAGTGGCTGTCACAATGGCGGACACTAATCCAACTGTTGGCAACGGAAGCTCTGGAAATGACAAAGTGAGTTCTCTTATAACCTCCCATGCTTCGTGAAAAGCTTTATGAGTTGAAACTTGTGTTGCTTTGTGTTTAATTGACTATTAGGTGTTTTTTTATTTTATTTCTTAGTTTAATACATTGCGTGATAAGCGACCATAGGCCGTAACCCGCATATAGCAGGGTAGGCAGAGATATTCTAGTGTTAAAACACTCCGTTTCCCACTTTCCGCTTATTTATTTTCGAGATATTGAGTCCGTCATGGTGCAGTAGCTCAGCAGCTGACTGCAGGCGCGACGGTTGTGAGTTCAATTTTAACTCGGGGTTTTTTTCATCGCTTCGATAACCCTTAATACTGCCTACTTAATAAATGCCTTCGAAATTGGGTGGTGCTTGTAGAAAGGGTACTCCGTTAACTTAACTAGGTTCCCTCTAATTTTCTAAGTTCTTTACCGTAGAGCCTAAAGAGATGAGTGGCTAGTAATTCAATAAAGTAATTGTGGACTTCAATATAATTCTTAATTGAATATTAAGTTACAAATTGTTATCAAAAGGGATGGAATATGTTTGAAATGGAAATTTAGTTCTATCGAGTGGCTTGTTCTAGTAAATTGTAAGAAATTATTTGATATCAATATATATAGAATTAGCTTCACGCAGTATCCCGCATACAACAGGGAAGCAGAGGGAACCTAGTGTTAAGACAGTTTCCGACTCCGTTCCCTATTTTCCGCCGAATTCTAGAGGCTTTGCGTATTGAATAGTGTCAATAGGACAAAGTGCGACGTTGAGATTTACCTACTTTACCTATTTATGCGAAACGTTGCGTGTTGGCGGAACTAAACGCCGCCCTTTATCTTGTTATCAGATCGAGGAAGTGGAAATAATTCACTGCTCCGAGCGGGAATCGAATCTACAACCGTCACGATTACAGTTCGACGCAATGCAGCTTTCATGATTTTATGTCTTATTTATATAAATATGTATTGAAAATTATCTGTTGTTTTTTATAATATTATATGTAGATATAATATTTGAACACGCCTAAATAATCTAATAACACTGACATATCCTTTGAACAAACTGAATAACCCTCTTAAAGGTACTCGCTGTCCCTTATCTCACTGCTTGGGGGTTATTGAAAATGATTGTAGGAGATCACTTCTTGTTCTTTCACAAATATTCATATATTTTTATATAATAAAAATAAAATTGAATTCTATAGTTGTGCCTGTATTTTTGTATTGGTTTTGTGTCTTTATAAAACTTAGCTTGACGCTGTATCCCGCAAAAAACATATAAAACAGAGGGAATCTTGGAACCTAGTGTTAAGACACTCCCATTCTGCACTATCTGCCGTTTTTAAGGCATTGCGCGTGACGTGGCGGTATTCAACGTCGCACTTTGCCTTGTTCTAAAAAAAAGCTGTTTCCATTAGAAAAAAATTCAGTAATATTTTGAATTTGGGTTTGTTTTAATTTTACAGTACCAATTTTAACACACTCCGTTCCCTTATTTTTACCCAAATGGAAAACCGCGTTTCTGCTGCGTCTCCCCTGCCTCTAGTAGAAATAAGAATAATTAAAATATAATTACTTCGACTAGAGATCTAATTCACACCTATCTGGCTTTCACTGCCATACTGCGCCTTAAAACAGTTCTTATTATAATTAAATTCTATATAAATTAATTCACGAAAATCTCTTTAGTAAAATACAGGTAGCATTGTCGACGTATTGTATTCGGAAATCACAAAGAAAAGCGGAATCAAGAAGTTTACAGTGTTTGTTTGGCAAAGTGTTTGTCTAGCGCCGGTAGCTGGTCGCCGGTTGCCTTCACCCCGATACGATTGTTACTGGATTTAATAGGTTAAGGGCTGAGGGCAGCCCTGTTAAATTACTATGGAATTTAAGGGGGGGGGGGAGTGTATTTTTATCTCTATAATTCACCCTCACGCTGTACGTGATGGATAGGCAGAGGGAACCTAGTGTTAAGACACTCCGTGTTAAGTGGCGGAACTCACACACACTCTCTGCCACATTTTGCCTATTATTACCAGAGCGAGGAAATGAAAATATTTAATATTTATTTCTATCGAGTGGGAATCGAATCCACAATCTTCGGGCTTACAGGCTCACATTTTTGCACTTGCCTCATGGCCTCAAATTTATTTAAAAAATTATTAAATTTTATAATACAATATCTTTAAATAGACCCTAACGCTGTAGTCCTAAAAAGAGTTTTACTTATTAATTTATGCCAAGAATTTTTCTTTTTTCCTAAGTGAATCTTGTAAATATAATTGTATTTTCCTACATATAGATAAATACATAGCTTTCTAGCGCCTATCATTATTTTGATAAAATAGCATATTTCATAATTTAATCTACTGTATTGAGCGTGTTTATTAAATAATTTGGCCAATTTTACGTAACGCTATAATAATATAACTTATTATTCGTATTTGAGTTCTAAATTTATACAACAAACACATAGTGTATGTTTATAAAATTATTATTATTATTTCATTAAATGTGTTTTACGTGTGTGTCTTCATAGGCGTAGTTAAGATACGTATGATTACGAAAAATGGTAGTAGATTCGAATCATTATAAAATATATTTATTAAAAAATAAACAGATTTTACGTATCTATATTATATATGTCCTCATCAGAAATGCGGGTATACTCAATATCTCAATTGCTAGACCCAGTGTTAAGACACTCCGTTCCCCAGTTTCCGCCCTATTCTGAAGGCGTTGCATGTTGTGTGGCGGAGCTCATCGCCGCCCTTTTGCATCGACACCAGAGCGAGGAATAATTTTAAAACAAAAATAAATGCATTATCAATCTCTAAGCATTAACTAAGCAGTTTCCCGTAAGTAGTATAAGAAGTCGTAACAATAAGATGAATCGCCAACATAAATCAGTGTAATGCAAACCACATCGTAAATGTTTCAGCGAATGCTTCACCCGGATGCGACCAGGTGGTTGCGGCTGATAGAATTTTATTTCACATAAAACGGGCAATTATGAAACAAATTATTTGGGTTTTTATTTCTTTTATTCTTCATCCGTCTTAGTATTAAGCTTCTTAGATTTTTTTTATAAAAAACCGGTCAAGTGTGAGTGGGAGTCATCCATCGAGGGTTACGAGGAAACCTGGGAACTGAATGTTAAGACACTTCGTTTCGAAACTTCTTATTTAAACACATCCATCCATTCCCTACTTACCTAATGCCTAATTCTGGAGACATTGCATTTTGAGTAGCGGCCATAGTTACCAAAACGAAGATATTAAATATTTAAGTTCTCTCGAGTGGGAATCGAACCCATAACCTTTCTAGCACTGACTGACCTCTATTTTGAATCCAATATTTAAAAATATGCAAATACGTCATTATTGCACCAAATAAGCTTACGGTTTTATTAAGAACCAACCAAAAAATACTTTATAATAACAAATACAATACTAAAAGTTATAAATCTTCTGAAACCCATATTTAATAATCAAAATATTTTGACACAGTCCCCATTAAAGAGCTGGACAACGTTCCGGCCAGTCGCTTTCGTCAACATGTTAAACATGACGTAAAATAATCATATATTCTGCTAAGGCCTTTTAACACCTAAATAATAGAAAATACAGCTTATTTCTATACAACCAAAGTTAATTAGTTAGCTGACCGCTTCTCTGTTGGAAATATTATTGACAGGCTAATGGACATGGTCAATGACGTGAAATACGATTCAAAGTTCTCATGTTCTTCTATTTTATGCTGTTGAACGTTTTCAGAAGAGATTGGGTGGCCTTTGTTGGTTATTTTTGTTTGATTCAGCTTTGTTTCGTCTGTGTATTCGTTTTTTTTCAAACCGCGAAAATTGAATGAAAATTAATTTTATTCGACATATTAAATGTGAAAAGACTGTGTTAAAGATTACCAAATTGATGATTTTATAATGATACATCATTTCATTTCAGATCTTTGACCTTAGCTTGTAGTAACTTTAACTACTAACTTCCCCACTCAACTCGCAATGTTCCAAAAATTGGGAATGTTTGGAGAACGTATCTTAGCTAGGTTCCCTATGCCTAGGATCCTATATGCGGGTTACAGCGAGAAAATAAATAACAAATATAGTTAGAATATGTTCCAGAACCGTATTTCACCTTATATTATCTGTGATTCAAGTTTGATTTAAAAGCAAAATTGCAATTTTACCATAACAGCTTCATAAGAAAATACCAATAATTATCATCATCATCAACAGCCATCATTTCTCCACTGCTGGACATAGGCCCCAATTCTCGCCACCACATTCAATAATGTAATAATAATAATTAATATAATAATTATATTTTTTCAAATTGCTATTTAATATAATAATATAATATTTATCCCAAATCGAAACAACATCTAAACATACGATATCTTTAATACCATAATATATGGTACCTTTTAAAGTATAGGGTAACAACCCCTAATACAGCCAATCCATTATCCGTATATAAAACGCAAGTAACGCGCCTACTTGCACCTGTCGCGTTCATACAGACCTGTCTTACTTTGAGTAATGAATGGAATTCAGACATTTAGATAGATATGTTCGATGTTCATCAATCACAAACGAATAAGTTGCTACTTTTGATGTGCTTTGGAAAGTAATATATTATGTTTTCCATTTCCATTATATATTTGCGTTTTGTAGAACAAAAGAAGACAGAGAGAGAATAGTGATTAATTGAAACTTTGAAAAAGCAGATACTCGTACAATATCTATAGATATAATATATGTTTTTTGTAAAAGATTAGCATTAATTTTGTTTCTCGTATACTTTTTTTTATGTAGTATCGAATACTCTACCTTCAATCGAAAGAGATAAAAGGAGTGATAGGGGTAATACCCAATCTCACTTTGAACAGTAGTGGCAAGCGTGTACTCGGTGGACTGCAGAACAATAAAATTTTATTTATAAAACTACATTTATCCAAATAATAATAAAAATAGGAATATATAATCTGCTTAAACCAGAGTGTTGGGTGACGGGACTCAACGCCAGAGCAAGTTAATAAAATAATAAATCATTCCCACGAGTAGAAATGAATCCACAACCGTCACGCTTACAAACAAACCATGTGCCACTCCACCACGAAACGTAACACTTAATTAATAATATTTTATAAAATATTCACTAAAAACATTTACCAAAATAGCAAAAGCTGACAAATAAAAAGATTTAAAACACATTAAAAATAGAATAATAATACATTTGAATATTAATAAAGAAACAAAAGCCAAATCCACAACGTCCTACCTCACGCTAATATGACACAAAACACAACGACAATAAAAATATAGCACTTAAGAAATATCTTAAGATCAATCCAAAGAGAATAAAGACACTCAAAGCATTTTATTACTCAAGTAGAGAAATTTCTGAGTTTTAAAGGTGAATAAAATAGAATAAGTGTGGATTATCCCTCGTAATAATAGTCTTTTATCCCCTTGCGGTATGCTTACAACACGTTTCGGTACTGAGGAATTGGAAGTTGAGGAAAATTACTAAATTTATAATAAAACTGCTATTCAATGATATTTTCGTTTACATTATTGTTTTTCCCTTTCTTATTTCTTGATTGGAGATTAAATTATATAAATTAATTAAAAAGATTAAATTATATAAATTCATTAAAAAGATTAAATTATATAAATTAATTTACAATAGTGGCAATTTTATTTTAAGTTGATTTTTCTTTAAGGGCAACACTTTCACTTTCAACCTCCAGCACTATATAGAAAATTATTCAAAGGAAATGACTACTGCTTTTTATACAATTTAGTTACAAACATGCTGCTTGTCAATGAACAATGTTGCCATAGCATACTTGCTATAGCACATCCTACTAATATTATAAATGTTAAAATTGTGGGGATCGATGTTTGTTACAATTTAATGCAAAAACTACTGATCGGATTTTGATGAAACTTTACAGTAATATAGTTTATACACAGGCTAAAATTTTTATGAAAATTTTATATAATTTGGACGTAAATATTAAAATCAATTTAAGCGAGCGATTTTCATCCTAACTAGCTTACAGAAAAGGCAGACAACATATTATTATCATCAAATACAACAATTTAACACTTCTTACATACTGTTAGTCCACTAAATGATTTTACTTTTAAATATAATAAATAATAATACAAGCTATTTTAAAAGGCGAATAATACAAATCGTGCTTAAGCTTGGTTGTCTAACTAGGTATAATATTGAAGTGAAATTTACCAAGAGACACGAAGATTTGCTTTTTGGGAATATTTGCTCTTAACACGCACGTGTATTTCAAATTTCATAGCAAGTCAATATTTACCATTTACTGACTAGAATTTCTATCAGGGTGGCGCAAAGACTGAATGAAGAGTCTGACTGTAAATACGATGGTTGTGGATTTGAATCGCAATCAGGGAATAAATTATTTTTATTATAATTTTAACACTAGATTCCCTCTGCCTCTGCCGATTGGTTTTTTGACCAAACTATAAATAAATCAAAACATAACAAACAAACCAATACTATTCTAAAATTAATATAATTTTAATGCAATACAACGTTAGTTCCAATGGTTAATTAATCTAATTGTAATACACGAACTTCCCATTTCTGTTTACAGTTGACAGCGTCGCGACGCGTCGTGTATTTAGTGAACGTTAATTTTACAGCCCAACACTAAAGGCGATTGGGGCGTGAATTATTTACTTTGGAAGGCGCTTGCGCGTCGGCTAGCTCTATCATTCGATGTAACATACTTTTTTTAGCATTACAGGGTAAACAAAGGGAACATGGGAACCTAGTGTTAAAAGACTTCGTTTCCCACTTTCAGCGGAATTGCCTCCAGTGTGTTGGGTGGCTGAAGAAGCAGCGAAGAAATGAAAATATGGAATATTTCATTTCTATTACCGTCTACCGTATTTAACTGTAACAAGTTAATAGTAACGACTGGCCTTATTTTTAATTGATTGGAAATATTATAAGAACTTTTCAATCAAGTTGTATTCCTATAGGAGAGCTAATACACCGCGAAAACCAGGGAATATATAAAACTATCAAATATTTCCTCTCCTCTAGTGGAAATCGAACCCACGACCAACCGCGTTTACCATCGTTGTGCGACTATTTACAAGCCTTATTTATATCTAACGAAATCCAGTTACCGTACACGCAATTCGTCAATAAACCCTAATGCTTATTGAACGGGAACGCGGAAGCTCCTCGAGAGGTTTTTGAGATTTAATCAAGAGCCTGTATTGGATTCCAATGGAATGTTAAAATATCTTTTTTTTTTCATATATTAACATTCGATTTGTGTAGTCTTTTAGGGTTGAGCGTGGACATATGCGTTGTTAAGGAGTATATGCGTTGTTTTTCAGATATTGATTTTTTTTATTTTATTTTACTTAGCAATCGAAGAGGTATATTATTTTTTGTGTGGAAAACTTTAGTTTTACTAGACTGTAGACTGTTCTCATATCTGGGCTGGTGCATCCTAGTATCAGCTTGAACCATTTTATCGCATTTAGACGAGAATGTTCTGAGGAAATATTTAACCTGTCACTTGTCGCCGAATTTTCTTTACGCGTACTACGTCACTAACTCAAATTCCATCTACAACTTCTGGATACGTTATCCTTCTCCTCCTGTGGTAGGTGGCGGTGATCAATTACCACCAGGGAACCCGTACACTCGTTCCATAAAGAACTCAGAAAACGTGTTAACAAAAAAATCAAGAATAACGAACCAGCTTTTACATTTTGTATTTCGCAAAAAAGTACCAATGTCAGCAATCTAATTTTCATATCTTTTAAACTTATCTTGCAAATTGCGCGCGACGTGAAAACAACTATTGAACACAACTTTTATTTGTTTAGGAACGTCTTCTTACATAGTATTTAGCAAGAGGATAAAAAAACTTAGTGATATAACAATTCGTTATTTCACAATCTACTCTCAAGATAAAATGCGGCGTTAAGTTCCGCCACTTAAACCCGCAATGTCTTAACTCTCGGATTTCTCTTTACTCTATTATATAGGCAATAAATACAATGTAAACGCAAAGATCATTATTAATTTATATATATAAATATTTCCACAACATTTTGGCGTAGAGCATAATTGATTAATGATTGAAGATATCGTCTAAAACGTCGCTAGTTCGAATTACGCTAATATCAAGATTTTGGTTGAAAACTTCAGTTGAGACAGGCAAAAGTTCCATTTAAATTCATTTAATAAATATATTTTTTTAAAACAGTAAAAACTCAACTGACCTAAATAAATACAATAAATAAAATGTTTCTTATATTTTTTCTACAGCTTAAAACATATATATTTCATGAAAATCACCTTCCATTCTGGAGATTGATAAAATCGGTGTCACAAATTCAACATTTTGTTTGGTATCTTTGAAGAGACGCAATCAGGCACCTCTGCAGCACCGTACATGCACTGTAAGCCACCTTTCATCAAGAGTTAATTAACTTTGAACAAGATGTATACGACTATATAAGGTTCAAAATTTGCTACGTCAAATAAAGTTCAAAATTTCTCTTCATTTTGCAACGAATTTGCTGTATCTATATTTATTATGGACTAGCAGACGCGCGCAGCTTCGCTTGCTTATTTGCACCCTTAGGGATGAATTTTAATAAACCATGAAACACGTGTTCAATGATATATTTTTAAGAGTCTAAGTTTCAAATTTTATAAAAATCGGTGGTGATTTAAAGATTTTTCCATACAACTGTCGACTGGTGAAATAGGGATTTCACCCCTTTAGGGTTAAAATTTTTCAAAATCCCTTCTTAGTGGATGTCCAAACTACGAAAGTAAACTTTTGTCCAAATTTAACGTTTCTACCATCAGCGGTTACGACTGTGCGTGCGTCTTACCTCAGTCAGTGAGGACAAGTCCTTTTATATATATAGATATTGGATATTAAAATAGTATTTATGCCTTTATTATTTTTATAAAGAATATATTATTATTATATTAAATATTTTTTTTATTGTTCATATTGACTTAACACTGCCTTTAGGTAAAATCTATGTAAATATATTAAAAAGCGATCTAATTGATCACAGTGACGAAGCATGCTCATCATTTTTGTACAGCGTGTCTTCTCTAGTAAAATGAAATATGGTTTTTATTCGACAAAAAAGTGACATGGGTTCAAGTCCCATTGTGTAGAATATATCGTTTATGTGTGTCCTATATAATGAATTTGTTTTTTTTTTTGCTCGAAATCGATAATGGCAACAGAATAATTAATCATATATTAAATATAAAAATTAATTAATTTATTAAAAGAAAACAAATATTTATAACGTACGGTACCCTTTGTTAGAAAGAAAGAAACATTAAAATATTTATGAAAACTTAAATGAATCTTTCGTTTCAGTAATGACTTTTTGATTATTTCACTACAGAAATATTTAAATTACATCATTTATACAATTCATCGTATACCAAGGCAGCCATTTTCTATATTATTATTAGATATTTATTCTAAATAAATATCTAATAATAATATAATAAAAATAGAATATAAGACAAAATTATTTTAGGATATCATTCAAAAGCTCTTCCCTTGCAGAACGGCTTCCATCTATACACAGATTAAGTTAAAATTCTAATCCTAAGCTGAACTAACATTTCCCAGCACCTCATAACTCCTAAATTATTTCTTTTCAACACGTTTTTCCCGCATATAGGCAGACAAAACCAAATGTTAAGACTCTCCGTTCTCCACCTTCCACCGAATTTTCGGGCATTACGTTTTGTGTGGCAAAACTCTACGCTGAGCTTTTTCCTTGATGACAGAGCGAAAAAAATGGAAATAGTAATAAAAAATAATTCATTCCCCCGAGTGGGAATCGTACCCACACACTTGTACCCCTACGCCATGACAGTATCTACCCCAAACTTATATATAAATTCAATACAAAATAATAACCTTCTATGATTTTCGTATAAAAATAATGAAACATGACAGTCGTTATCGGAGGCTATAGATAAGAGGCACATTATTAATGCGTTTACACAACGATACGGGACAGACAAACAAACTCAACGGAATGTACTCGTTGATTGTAACTTGTCGTTGGAAAAGTTTATTTCCTAGAACATGTGGTTTTCCTGGGGGGTTTTTTTTAATGATGAATGTATTTTTAATATTTTTTAAGTGTTATTTCATTTTCTAAAGAAAAATAGCTTTTTATGAAAATTTATAAGCCTAAATCGGAATAGAACCCCCAAACGAAGAGGTTAAAATCAGATACTGTCTAAAAGTCTGCAACAACGCGACATTTTTATCATTCCTAGTATAAAATACATATGCAAAACAAATATCTGAAACTTGCATAGCTCGAAAAGATAAAATATATTCTAAACCCATTTTATCGTTTAAGTAGGTGCTTTTCAGTGGAATTTTCATTTTAATCTGACCTTTTGGACGTATTGCATATACGTTCTCAGTGTTATTCGATATTTTCCTTTCTGGTTCAACCTTTTTAGTACTCTTTATCTTCACACATCATTGAACTAAACAAGAGGCTGCTATATACCGATAGCTCTTAAAAAATAATAAATAGAATTTTCAAACTAATTTTTTATTTTCACTCTATAACCTGGACATATCAGGGTAGGCAACAGGAACCAGGGAACCTAATATTAAGACAAGCTGTTCCCATCGAAACATTTCCTTCTCTACTTTCCGCCGAATTTTAGAGACATTTCGTGTTGAGAGATTACCTATTTCAACAGTAAACTTCATATAATTTAATTTAATATTAATAAAGTTATTATTACTATAGTCATTTCGTGCAGTTCTAGTAGCGTAATAAAAATAAAGTGATAAACAAGTTTTCAATTCAATTTCATTCAAAGTACTTACTACGGTTATAAAATGAACTATTATTATTCATCAAAGCAACAATATGGATATTTTTTATATTCTTTACACTTTCATTTTTACGTCCATTTAAGTATGAAGTAATTTATTATTTTTTATTGTAGACATTTTGGCGCAATGAGAGTGGTTGAGGGTTGTGGGTTCTATTCCGAAATGAATAATTATTTTTATCTGCTCTGGTATTATGTCTGTTAAATTGAGTATTTACATTACTCTTTATTTTAGGTTCACATGGTATCACACACATTGGACGGTATTCAGAGGGAACCTTGGAACCCAGTGTAAAGACACGTCACTTCCCCATTTTACGCCGAATTCAGCAAATTAGTTTCAGCGTACCGTCTTCAATATATATAAAAAAAATCTATTTCAAACAATATTAACCAATATCTATTAAAAAGAGATCAGTGTTGGGATACTCTGTTATTGTTTCTAATAAAACGTTTTATCCAGGCTTCATAAAAGGTACAATAAAAGAGTATAAAAACAAGGTCGATATGAGTATTTTTTGCCGCGAACCACTGTGATGTCTGAAGCGAGTGAACACAGTTTATTTTAATAAAACGATAGGATGAGTCATAATTATATAACATATATATA
>JAEBDU010010361.1:0-10075 GCA_016802625.1 Heliconius numata | reverse complement strand
GTACAATTCTTGTAATAACACTTCGGATTTGTATCAGCCGATGAATAAATTATAAACACATTTAGCGAACGTTTCAAACCATTTCTCTTCTTATTCGGCTAGCCCATTTGCAGATCTCCAAACGGTGCCATTACTCAGCAATAAATTGGCATTTGCGCCGTCATACATAAATTACAAGAAAGCGCACCGAAAATCAAGTTACTTCGTTCGTAGTCACTTTTTACGCATTAGGTTCCGACTGTTCTACCTACTTACTACGTTTCTTTTACTTACGAAATCTTGAATGTGAATTTTATTTTGCTTTTGTATTTAAAAAATCATTGTATGAAATTTTGTGTATTAAGTTTAAGTATTTTATTGGAATTGTTATATTCATAGTCTATTATTTTTCCTTCTTTTTATCGGCTACGCTGATAAAAAGAAGGCACCTTCTTTTTATCAGCGTAGCCAGAGGGACCTTAATGTTGAGAAATTTCATTTGTCATTTTCCGCCGAATTTTAAAAGCGTATTGAATGCGGAACTTAACGCCGCGCTTTGCAAAATAAATTTAAATAAATATTTCATTTCCTTGAGTCGGTATCAAACCTACAACCAGTCGCGTTTACAGTGTCACACTTGTACCTCAGTGGCACAACTGGCCTGCTCCATTATTTTTACTTTATCGAAAGCATGAATTATAATTGCCAAAAGAAAAGTAATTGCCAAGTTACAATGCGGTAATATTGCTGTATTTTTGCATATTTCTACACTGAAGAAACTTTAACATCAGTATAAAATCAGAACCAAGATTTCCAGCATTACCACGAAGCGTCCATACCTCGGTTATCAGGTAATTTTCAAAACAGCCACGTCGCTTTTAATAAAGGCACGTTCTTATATGAATCGCTCGTGGCCCCACTACTAATGAAACTCATAAGCATGGCCCTAATACCCCGCTATTAACACTTCGCAATTGCCCTTCGAAGGGCAGAAAAACCTCCCCCTTTGTAAGTAGGTACACCCCGTTTCTTAAGACATCATTTAACTTAGCACACAAATTAACTGAAATGTTTTCCCGGTTTGTAGTGAAACAAAATCTAACTTCAATAAAGTCGGATCCGGTTGAATTTTCTTGTTGGCTCAAATTTAATATTGAATTTCCATTACCTTACGATTTTCGATTTAATATAGATAGATTACATAGAAAATCGCTAAATATATCTTTTACTTAGATATCTATTTTGAAAAAAATATATAGTTTGTAAATTCTTTTAGTAAAACGATAATTATTTATTAACAATATTCAGTTTTATGATAAAAAAAGAGTATCTCATGTGATTGTTGTGAATTCGATTTCGACTGGAGGGAATGTTCATATTTAAAAATATTATTTGAAAGACAGTTCACTGTCTTTTTTAAAGTTAAGCGTTCTCATTAAGTAAAAGTTAAATAAGTTATAAGAAGTTCTCAAATGTCGAGTTACAATTTGAGCCTAGGAATTTTCTTACTTTATTTATATTACAGGGCATAGTTTTAAAGAGCGAATGATTTTATTTACATTACTTCCTTTAAATTTTCCGTTACTTCATATTAATTAGAAAATTAAAAATATTTCATATAAGCTAAAGTTAGAGTTTATCGAAGTTGCTATTTTACTTACGACCGATAGTTAAGTTAAAGTTTGTAAACTAATATTCTTTTCTATTTATGTTGTGATAAGTGCAAGCTAATGACTAGTAAGTTTGAAATACTAATTATATGGCGTAATTTATTAAATAATTTATTACATACTTATTTTTTTTGGATCAAATTTTTTTTTTAGGCTGGAAATTATTATTGTACCGTATTAGAATTTTTTTTTATCTATTAAAGACTAGCGATCCGCCATCGGCTTCGCACGTCACACCAATAAATTATTATTTAAATCTTTTGGAAGTATTTATTTTCTTTTGTTCGGAAAAAAAGAAGCAAAATGTTTGGTAATTTCATTTTTAACACATAGGCTACTATTTATGTAAAGATTTTGTATATTTTTGTTATTTTAATGATAATAAACTCAAGCAGGCGAAGCCGCGTTTAAAACAATAGTATTTTATGTAATAAACGTTTCTCCAGAGTAAAATGAAACTATAATAAATCACGTACAATCAAACAACATTTAGCTATATTATAACCATGCCGATAAAATATTTTTTGGTCAAATTGACGCACTCACGTGTGTCTTATTCGTTTCATTTCAATGCGACGTTAGCAAACAGAACAATGAAATAAAACGCACTTAAAAAGCAGCGAGTAGATAATGGATGCAAGTTACGAGCGAATTACGATTTATATTTAAATGTCAAGTCGAATAAAGATTTTTTTTATTTCAATGCATAAAGTTAAAACTAACAACTGAATGTAATATATTAGTTTATAAATCAGCTTCACGCTTTATCCCGCACACAGCAGGGTAGGTAGAGGGAACCTAGTGTTAAGACACTCTGCTTCCCACTTTTCACCGAAATTTTCGAGACATTGTGTGCTGACTGATAGAACTTAATGCTGGGTTTTTGCCTTGGTGCCAGAGCGAAGAAACGAAAATATTATTAAAAGTTTGTTCCCCGAGTGAAGTTCGAACCCAAAACTATCGTGATACAGTCACACCTTTGTGTTATGACATGACAGCCTCATATTAGTGTATATTAAAAATATACTTAATTCTGAAATGACAATAGATAAGCCAGATATTTGTATTCTACGTTATCGTATAATTTATTTGACAAAAACACTTGCGGTTGACTATTTCGGTGACTGGACCACTTAAACAAATCTCAGTGAGACGTCTCTCAAGCTCTAAAGTTTGCTAATACTTTAAACTGGTAATGAAGACATTAAGGCGTGCTGAATGCATAAGCAATGACCTGCCGCCACAAGCGTCCATATAATTAGCTCTTTTATTACATTTTTGATAGAACATTATATTTTTAGTGGGTTCTCAAATATTAAAATATGTTGTATTTATAATTTTAATAATAACTGTTGGGTTTTTTTAGGGTTCTGTACCTTAAAACAGGACCCTAACAGAATCACTTTATTGTCTGTCTGTCTGTATGTCTATCCATCTGTGAAGACCATTTATCTCAAGATCTCAATACACAATACAAATAAAGTACACAAGAACGAATATGTATCTTCCTAATTATAATTATTAACCCATGATTTTGTGGAGAGAAATGTATCATTTGCTTCATATATTTACAACAAGGAGTAAGAGCGGAGAGTATATTTAATAAATATACCAATATAATTTCACCACTTTTCGTGGCTCATGTTGAGTAGCAGAACTCAACGCCGTGATTTACAGTACCCTCTCATCTAACTTCTACCCTTTACAGCTGACCTTAAAGCGTGATACATTACTATTTAGTGATTATTTTTGAAATCCGCTCTACATTTACTTTTTAGACACATGGATGTTTGCGTTGCTCTTAATACGTAAGGGCTTCTATACAGCAAACGGCAATCGCTCTCTATGAGCTTAGTGTGTAAGATGGCAAGAGAGAATTTAAGTCTTGTAGGTGCAATGTTTTAATCCTATAATAATATTAGTATTTAGCTATTTTATTTTACATAACTATCGATATAAAATCTTCTTCTATTATAATAGAAGTATTAAGTATACTTAAATGTATTTTATTTGTTCTTAATTAAGATTTTCTAAAATAGGAATCTTTTTCTCCTCGTTATTTTATTTATCATAGTTAAATATTTAGATATTGGTAAACAGACTGTTTAAAGTAAATTTTTTTGCTAATTAGTTATTATAGTCCTAAAATAAAATAATATTTATGTGAATAAAAGAAGACAATATGTCACACGATCTTTATAATATACACAATATATATCTGAAAACAAATTTCATATACATTTCATGTCAGGGCTTACCTACAATAATTATAATTAATTGCCTACTATATTTTTTTCAATATATTTAATTGTTTATTGTATTACATTGTATTTTTGTATAAAAGGCTTTTCATTACATTAGTATTTTATAAAATTATAAACAAATAATATGATAATTTTAATATATTCTAGTGTAAAAAGAGAAGGCATAAAAGAGAAGGCAATACTAGAAACATTGTAACTTTCATATAAAATTTTGCTCTGGCGATATCCTAACGTAGTTATTTTTATAATATTCTTTGTGTAATTACTCATCTGTATTTTGGTATTTTTTAAATTTAATATTTCCTATAATGAAACAATGTCTGTACATTCCTTCAAATTCTTCCAAAAAATATTATATACAAAATAGTAGTAGAATAATATAATAGTTCAATTAAAGTTTTTGATATTTATTCTGTTTATTTGTACACGTATATTGTCGGAAGTCCAAAAAGATGGATTAGGAAGCAACATTTTTGGTTGCAAAGCTAAGATAAGATCTACCCAACTTAGATTTAAATGATGCAATTTTTATTCTAACACTCAATAAAAACGAGTGATAAGTGGAAATAGTGTTAGCAACGCCGAACGTCGCCGACGACAAATAGTAAAGTATATAGTTTAAGAATTAAACATATAAAGAAGTCAAATATTATACACAATCAAAAAACAATACCATCTTCTGAAGCAGTTGGATAAGATCTAACAAAACCCACGCGTAAGATTGTAGGAATTTCCCAAAACTAATTTCGAAAGTCATCAAGCTATGTTGGTTTCGCTTTGTCTTGTTTAATCTTCTTTCAAGTAAGCAGAATTTATATTATTAAATATATATATATAATTAATATAAAGTATATGAGTAATAATAGAATTTTGTGTATTTCTTATTAAATTGTTTTTTTGTGGGAAAAAGCTATGTAAAGCTTTTATTTTACGTGATATATCGACAACTATCAAATCAAAACTAATTTTATACGTACTGTGCAAGCAAAGCAACCAGCGAACGAATAGATATAGAATGTTTGAAATTTTCACTTTCAGTGGTGTAGCGTTACGTTGTTTGTAAAAGTAAATAAGAAGCTTACAAACCATGTAGGCAACCATTTAAAAAAATGAAATAAGCTTCACGTGGTATCTCGTTTATGGGTGTCTACCCGACAGAGGGAACCTAGTGTTAAGACACTTCATTCCCCACTTTCGGCCGAATTTTCGCCGAAACTTAACGCCAGGCTTTTACATTGGTGCCAGAGTAAAGAAAAGAATATATTAAGAACCAACATCTCATCCCCTTGCTTGACGACCTCGGTAATTAGATATTTCAGTTTTAAACTATAATAAAAAATAAAATTACCGATCTTATTACGTAAAATGGTGTTTCACGTGAAACACGTTATATTAATTAAGCAAAAAGTGATGAGAGGGCAAACGAGTTAAATCCCCCGGCAGATCTACACAAAGATCACGGCACTGTCACAGTACCAACCCAGCGTACCCGTTAGCCGTGCGTTAATAGGATCAAACCCGGCTTACTTGGGATGTGTCCACGCGATTTCACCTAACTTATCGAATTTGCAAATCGGCTTACGCTTCGTTAACTATATTGTATGGGGTGTCTATTTTATTAAGGTTACGTAGGGGTATGCGTGTTTGGGTGTTTTTTTTTTTTTTTAGGTTTAGCCTGTATCCCGCAGATGTTAGGTGGAAGTAACATGGGAATAGCTTCTACTTTTATTTTTAACCGACTTCTGTAAGAAAAGGAGGTTATCAATTTGACTGTATTTTTTTTTGATTTAATTTTAATCTATTAAAAGAGCAACTGTTGAGTTTCATGCCGGCTCTTTTCAGCAGAACTGCCTTCCGAACCGGTGGTAGCTTTTTGTTTATATGTGCATTCGACGATTCAAAAGTGCTTACAATAGTATATTTGAATAAAGAATATTTTGAATTTGAATTTGAATTAGTAAGAATCTAGTGCTAAGATACATTATTCTTATTAAGATACTTCCGTTCGCTACTTTTCACTGAGCTCTCGAGGCATTGTATGTCGAGTGGCGGAACTTAACGCCGCGCTTTATAGGAAATAAAAATATTAAATATTTTAATTCTCATGAGTGGAAATCGAACCCGTAACAGCCTTACGCTTGTGCCCCAGCGCCACGACTGCTATTTTTTGTATTCAAATGGTACAGAAAATGCTTAAGCCTATATGTTAAGTGTAGGTAGTACTACACTTATGTACTACTATTTTTTGATGTCACATGTAATTAATTTTCATATGAAACAATTCCAGTTCAGTGTTAAATATCTTCGATATTTTACACATGCATCATAATTACTTGTATTAACAGTCAATCTACCTGTGAAAATGAAATATGTTTTAAAATTTGGACTAAGTTCAGAAATGTTAACAACTTGCGAAAACCTTCGAAAATCTCATAAAATCGTTTGGAATTAAAGGATTTTTGGGAGTTATTCTTTTTTGTACAGCTTCACGCAGTATTCCACATATAGCAAGGTAGGCAGAGGGAACAGAGAGTATTAAGACAGGCCGTTCCCCACCTTTTGCCGATTTTTTGAGGAATTGCATGTTGAATTGCGAAACTAAACACAGTGCTTTGTCGTTTTACCAGAGCGAGAAAATGAAAATATTAATAAATGATAATTCACTTCCCCGAGTGGGAATAGAACCTACAACCGTAGGTCAGCAGTAGCAGTCCCTGAGCCACGACGGCCTTTCACCTAATAATAATATTCCGTACAAATATTATGAATAAATTCCAAGACGTTAAGTGACCAGATAAGTGACAAAGTGCTAGTTCTCACAGAATGTGAACTGAAGGGATCTTTCGCTTAGTCTCTTAAAATATTAACTCTGTAAAGGCGATACGTAGAAAGGTTCCGTCTTGTTTACGCGTTAAGGGAGGTAGGGTAGGGAACTTAATACCCTATATCACTGTCGGGGTAATACAAACTAGCGGGGTCGGAACCTTTTCCACTAAATTACGTATCGGCACATGGGATAATCCCAACTAACTTCAATAACATTGAAACGAGCAACTAATTTAGCAATGAGTGCTTTTGTAGAAAACTTTCTTGATATTTGTAATTCTTGACACTTTTTTTACATATAAATATATGTTAATTTTACGTTTCCAATGCAATTATTAGCTTTGAAATAGTTTCAAAAACAAAATATTTTCAATAATAGTGAATAGATATACATAAATACTATATTATATATTTATAGGGGAATTCCTTATAGACATTAATACATTAGATACTTTGTTTACTTTATATAGGTTTTTTTAAACATAACAATAAAAATTATATATAAGAATATCATCGTTTTAAAATATCTGAACAGAGCGGCGTGTACATATAATATCTAATATTATAAAGCAGGCTTATCATGGAAGTTACTGATTAGATTCAAAATAACGTTTTATATGGATAGTCCATCTATAGAGGAAGGCTATTTAATTATTTAAACGGGCAAAGCCGCGCCGCGCGGGTCGCTACCAAGTTATAAATGATACATTAGTAATAGGTACCTTTTACTTGAGAGGGATCTCAAGGTATTTACTAAAACTGAGTATGACGAGAAAAACACTAAGAAATTACCAATGTACGTGATTTTTTCTTTTTAAATTTTTGCTTATTACAATGCTAGATATTTCCCAGTTAAAATCATGATTAGATTACAAAAATTGATTAATATCTCTCTCTCTCTATCTTAATTTCAATTCAATTATTAACTTAAATTATATATACTATTATAAGTTCCAATTTTCCAAACTTGAAGTTATTAGCGCGTACCAAAAACCTATTGCATTAGTAATAAGCTTATCTACGACGCCGGAGTCCCCGTCGAGGTATAATGGCCATGCGTGACGCGGGACGTGTCGCCTTGCGTTAATAATTTATTGGATTGATAGAATCTCTGCCTGGTCTCTGGAGGACGCTTTTTAAGAGCATGTTTATCTTCCCTATATTCTTATAAGCATTTTGTTTTTCAATTATAGTGAACAAGTAGTTTTTTCAATTACAGTAAGCATTTTTTTATTCTTATAACTTATTCCCGACTGCTAAGGAAGGGCTATTATTGTTTTAGAAGGTTGCTTATGAGGCCGCTTGGCGCATCAGAACAAGTATGCGCCTGTAAACGCAACGGCTATAGATCATTCCCACTCGGCGAAACAAAATATTGAATATGTCCATTTGCATGGTCTAGTAACGCGGCGTTGAGTTCCGTTTCCATTAAAAAAAATATTATTTAAATTCTAAACTATTTTCTACCTAATACGTACATGCACAATTATAACGATAAAACTTATTTATTCCCCAAACAGACTCCGTAAAACTTTCCACACGTAACCAAACGTGAAAAAATAACATAAATATTAATACACGAATTTAATAACAAATTAAATTTTACATTTCCATATCAAAACCCAAAAAAAATAACAAATATTTAAAAACTTTATCATAAGCCTTTCACAAAATTTAATTTTCCAACCGTGTGTGTAGCTAATAATAAAACAACAAACGAACTAATGTCACATTTCATATAATTTCTCCACTTATCCGCGGAGTGGGTGTAGCGGATTTCCCGCTCTCGGGACGACCGTTACGCGGGAGTACCACTTACATGTTACAACTTTCTGAATTATTTATCAAACTATCTTACCTTATTGGATTGAAATATAGTAGCCCTTCGTTTTATTCCGAAAACAATCCCATTATAGCGACGGTGGACGACAAGCTTGAGTGATAAAGAAAGTAAAGGATATGGCCAGTTATGCCCGGTCATCTCGCAAATCTTAATCAACTCTATTATATGAACTTTGTAAAGGTTAGACTTTTGTTTTGTTATAAATATTTTGAATATTCTTTATTATTTTCTCGTGAGAACAAAACGTTGGTAATTTTGTGAAATAATAATGTTCGTATATTTAATACTTTGTTGCTTCCACTGTAGTCTCTATCAGATTATAAAATATAGAGTCATTGTTACACTTACCTACAGTATTTATGATATGTAAATGTTAGGTTTTTAAGCCTCAAGCTGTATTCCGCATACATAAACAAGGGAACCTAGTGTTAAGACTCCCCGAATGCGACATTCCGTCGAATTTTCGCACTAGGTTCCCTCTAAATACCCTACTGAGTATATGCGGGATATTCATGAAAACAACGAGAGAAAAAAAAAGTAAATAATTTTGTAAAACAACTAACATAGAATTACATGTACTCTATTATTTAACGTTTACTTTGCGACACTTGAGACACGTTGTGTTGCTAATGTATTTCCGCCTCCCACATAAAGTGTCTCTTCCCTGAGATGTATATTCCTCTTCCAGTGTTCTGCAGACCGCAGACCACCGCTAGGAGCAAGCACTCAATTCTGAACTATAATTAGTGTTAAAATTTATAACTTACATCAATATTTCATTACAAAATACAATTGTACTACAAGATTATTTTGTATTAGTGTAGTAATAATAAGTTATGAAAGGTAATGTTTATCTGCTTATATTCCTAATTGTTTTTGGATCTTTCGGAAGTCTCACACACAGCAGGGTAGGTAGGGAACCTAGTGTTCAGACACTCCGTTTCAAATTAAACAGATATTAAATTAAATATTCAATTTCTTCGAGTGGGAATCGAACCCACATCCTGTCGCGTTTAGTCACACGCTTTACCCTCTCTGTCAGCTAGGTGAGCTACATACCGCAAATATCATAATAATACAATTTTTGTGCTCATAAATTCATAGCACGCGTGTTTAAACAATTAGCATAGCGTGTTTATTTACGTTAATTTTATACTTGCTACTTTGCTATGGTCATTTTGTTTGATCGGTATAATTATTGAAGCAGGTGTTTCCGTTATTTAATATAGTTCTCCGTTAATGGAATTACATTGGATTACTGATATTGTAATTCATATAAGTGATACGAGTCTTCATTTACCTACTAATTATTTTGAGGTTATTTTTTATTTTTTTTAATGTCACGCTGTATTTTGCACACGTAGGGTAGGCAGAGGGAACCTAGTGTTAAGAAAATAATACTATAAAAAAAAGACAGATAATAAAATAAATATTTTTTTAACAAAATATAAAGTCTAACAAATAAAAAAAATAAAGAAATTACATCTTATGTT
>JAEBDU010010356.1:0-11939 GCA_016802625.1 Heliconius numata | reverse complement strand
AGACTGTTAATCTCTAATAAATCTTTTTTAAAAGCCTCTTTGATAGAGTGAAAATCTTAAATCATGGCTGTGATTTAATCGATCAAGAAATATGAATTGCATTGCCATAATAAATATGTTAAAAGATTATCCTTGAGTGCAAATCAAACCCACAAATATTATTTATACAGTAGTTTATATATTTTCAGAATTTTGCCATTAAAATAGCAATTTCTGTGAATGTTCAGCACATTGACTGCAAAATACTAATTTTTAATGTTGCTTTAGTATTTAAAAACACTTATGCTGCTTTGTTGTAGTATAAAAATAAATAAAATAACCATGTTTAAATACTTACGAATAGGCTGTTCTATATCACTTCCATCAGATAATATTGACTGTCTGTTTGGCATGGGGGATACCTTGTAAGAATCAGTCGCATATGCAGATGCCTGTGATTCTTTTCTTGAGCGTGGCATTATCTTGACCTAAAAATGATTTCATTTAGTAAATATAATTTGCTATTATTAATATAAATTTAGAATTTTAATCCTTTACAGATGTACATAGTGTGGTTTAATAATTATCCTTAAGAAAAGAACTTACCAAAAGCTAGCAACGAAAAATAACTATTAGATAATATTAACGTGACATAGAAAGACTATAATAATTTAAAATTGTATTTAGTTTCTTTTTAAACATAATATTTCAACATTTCTAACACAACAAAAAATGTTTGCTTTGAATTTAAAAGACTGCAAAATAAATGACATAACCGTTTTATGATTTGACTTTGTTTGAAATTGACATATTCCGTTTCTTTCATCCAGTCAAGCTTTTCAAAATTTACTCATTCGGAATTCAAATAACATTTTATATTTTTATGTAAATAAATATTCTGTAAAAACAATCATAATATTATGTATTTTTTTTATTATCGTATTCAAGGATAATATAAAATTAATATATGTATGTATTTGAACTTTTACTGTCTGTTGAAATGTCATATGCATGTATGTGTTTTCGGTGTAACGCGTTCAAGATAATTCTATTAGAAGTTATTCTCTGAGTTTCCTCTTTTTGATGTTTTCTTTTCGCCAGCTTCCTAAAACATTACTAATATTTATTTACTTCATAGAAATACATTAATATGATGTCAAGTGAGATTTAAATCCACAATCATTGCATCTAGTCCAACAAGTGACAACAAAATGGCCTTTGTTTTATTAAGCTTAATTACTTACGAATACTTATTCTTAATTTTTTATCATATAGAATGTGAATGTCGGAATAACGTGTAGGTGTTACATAAACATTGACTTTCCACGACATTTGTTTACTTTCGCATTGTAGAATGCAAACAGAGATAAGGCGTTGGTAGTAGGTATATTTAAATTATACAAGTAATTCATCATCATTTTTATAGGGGGAGCACGGAAATACATTTAAGATGTAGTTAATATCTGGTATAAATATATAAAAACCAAAGTAAACCGATAATAGTGGGTTCGATTCTCACTCAGTTGAATGAATTATTTCTAGGCTCGATGACTAAGCAATAAATATATTTGCCGTTTGTATTTTTAGGCAGAGAGAACTAAGTATTTGCTGAGCTGAGACATTCTTTTTCCGAATTTCTCTCCTTTTGTAGACATTGGTCGGATTGAGCGGAACTCCACATCCTAGAATTTAGCCGGTAAGACTATGTGCTTTAATTTGAATACTATGCCTTGACGTGATACACGTACAATAACCGTGAGTTAAGGTTACGATACTCATTTGCTAAACGATTAAAAGTGTTTTGTTAAGCAAATTTGTACAACCATTCACATATTGTTGAATATTCAATAAATTATAGTGTGAGAATATGTTTGTCAATATTAAATTATATAACACTGAAGTTTCATATAACGTACCTATACTAAGATATAGATGTAGGTATAATATAAATACTTTTAGTATAGGTATGTTTATACAAGTAAATAAATATTATAAATTCCTTTTTTAAAATATAAAAAAAAATATTTGCGGCTTCGCCAACATATTAAAATACACATTATCCAACACAGATTTATAACATTAGTGTACTTAGATATAAATTTAATTACCTCTTTTAGTAGTTTCAAGCAAAACAAGTGGGAAATGTTAGTTTAATTGAGTCATATATGGAAATAAACAAGATTGTTTGTATGTACATAATGTGACATATTGTAATACTATTTGAAGAATGAAAGATATAAATTCGCAAGGAGCCATTAGTTATCATATATTATGTTTAAAATGAAAATTATAAAAGATCTAAATGTTGTTAAAGAAGAGACAAAACCACCGGTTGGTACTATTTTTTTTTACGAATTAAGCCAAATTAGTAATTGAATAGTGAATTTACAATTGAGTGCGAGTGTTGTGTAAAAGTGTTTTATACAGAGTGTTTTTGTCATCATCACTTTAAATGAAACCACAGTTTTAACTACTCTATAAAAACCTAATACAATTAAAACAAAAGAGATTTTGCCAAAAATGAAACAGTTATTTTTTGAAATCTAGTCGTAGGTATTGGTGGCGAAGTTGAACGTAGTTTAGTTTAGATTTATTATAGAAAATAGGTAATTGCGTAAAATAGAACGAGAGATACCCCATTCTCGTTCTGGTATGTTTTTTGAAAATGAAAAGTGGTAGAACGGCAATGTTTAGTAGTATTTGTGTAGTAATACGTGTTTACTGCGTCACACCTAATACAAATCATACAAAATCTTGAAATGAAAAAAAAAAAATTCTTCGTCTAAACTGTAGACGAATCTTGTTAAGTAATTCAAAGGTAGTGGATATAAATAAATAAATAGAAAAAATATTATTTATTTAAGAATTTTAGATTAGGCTTAATGGTTTATTTCTGTAGCTAAAGCCAAATTTAAATTATAAAAAATAAATTTTAGGTCAAAGATGGTTTTCCTGGAATAGTAATAATAATAATCCTCGCGGAGTTTTGTGAGAGATTTTCTTACTCTGGCATGAGAGGTGAGTTAAATTATATATTTTTCTATAATATTATGTGATCTTGTTTAATATAATATAAACCGTAACCGTAAAATGTGTATTACAGTTTTATAACTGAACAAAATGATATTAAACTGTAAACAGTAAAAATAAATAATTATGTTCAAGAATATTTTTGTTTTGTTGTTCTTATTTAATTTAATGTCAAAACGTAAAAAAATTTTAACTTAGTGTGTTTTAAGCATAATCTTATGGCTTAGTGTTCAAAGTGACTAGACAGTTTCTAAGTGCGCGGGTTCAAGTCCCGTAAAATAAAAATGTTAGACGTTTGCTAAGTAGTTTTCTTCCTAAGTATAAAAAAGTTATACAAATAAAACTGAATATACAAATAGTTAGGCGTGCCGTGCCCAACCATTCAAATCTTGCTACGTCGTCCATTTTCGGTAGGGGCACATCTCTGACATGGGACATTTACCTTAATTATATAGTTATTGGGTTGTTGAGGACCATTGTTTGACACGCCTCAGTCAACTTAATGTGAAGGGATTATGATATCGTTGTTATGAAGTCCTGAATTATGAAGTCATTTATTTATTTAGTATTTTCTTGCTATAGTATTATTATATAAGGGTGGGCAAAGATAATCTATTGGCGTACCCTATAGCCGAGTTACATATTATATTTTTGAATTTCCATTTAAATGAATGGAGATCAATATGGTTGTCGTGCTATTTAGCAGAACTAGTAGAGCCGAAGGCGGAGAGATTTTTTATATATAAACATTCCTCAAATTGGAGATAGAAACCCCCAAACAATAATATCAAAAATTTTATACTAGCTTTTACGTGTTTCGCCATTTTGGTCAATAACTAATAATTTTGCATAAAAACAGTGTTAAAAATCAGATCAGCTTCACGCTGTAGCCCGTCCACAGCAGTGTAGGTAGAGGGAATCTAGTGTTAAGATGCTTCGATCCTCACTTTGCACAAAATTTTTTGAGGCATGTTGAGTGGCGGAACTCAACGCCGGGCTTTTGGCTTAGTGACAGAGCGAATAAATGAAAATATTATTTAAGTAATAATTCATTCTCTCGAGTGAGAATCAAAACCACAACCGTCGCGTTTCAGCCACACTCTTGTGCCCCTGGGTCACGACGGCTTATATATTACTATATTTATATAGTAGTTACAATTTATCTTATATCTATTATTCATACATTTCAGCGTTTCTAACGCTCTATTTGCGAAGTAAGTTAAGCTTTACGGATGAGGAAGCTACGGAGATATATCATGTCTTTAGTACATTCTGTTACTTTTTCCCTATTCTTGGAGGAATTTTGGCTGATAATTATCTTGGTAAATTCAGGTAGGGTATTAGAATATATATTTTTTTAGTATATACCTATAAAAAAAAGTAAAATAAAAAAAATGCTATGTTATATTTTATTGCTTAGTAATTTCTATAAATTTAGTTAGCTGTAGTACTATGTTTTTAAAAATACGAAAAATGTGACATCAAAATTGCGAAAATCGAAGATTTTCTGCATAACTGAATGATGAAAGTTTAAGCATATTAACTTATGCATTGATAAAACAAATGCAATCCTTGAGAATATATTTGTAATGTATTTATATTTCAGAACAATTCTTTACTTGATGTTCATATATGCTGGTGGAAATCTGTTTGTGGCCATTACTGCTATACCATTGCTTGAAATGCCTAAGCGGTAAGTCTAAGTGTATATATATTCATCAATACAATAAATATTGATAGAGGTAAAACTTATAGCATTTCTACAAAAGAAATAATAGAAAATATTTTTTTTGGTAGTAGAAAGCGTCATGTTCATATTTAAATAATGTATCACCTCGATTTTTTCAGTAAATCTTGGGTCTTGCAAGTAGATTTATCATCGTAATGGCTCTTTCTATCTATGTCTCTTTTTCATTCCTTTTTTGTCACATTTATTCTCTGAACAAAAGGATGTGTTTTTAATATATATTTTTTCAATGTCACATTATATTCTATTTTGAACATATTATTAAAACTTATATAAGTTAAATTATATTTTGTAAGTATACTTTTATTTGTACCCAGTAAGAAAATATTATACATTTATGCCATAATTCTTACCTACTCACAAACGGCAACTAATGTTAATTTAATTTAGATGTTAGTTTTAATCTCATTTAAAAACGAATTAGCTGTGGGTTCCATTTTACGCAATAAAATTTGCTTTTTAATATTTTTGAATATATTTAATTAACCTATTCGCAACAGAAAGTAATACATATATCGGCCACTGCTATGGACATAGACTAGTTATTATATAGAACCAAATGAACTCGGTTAAGGTTAACTAGATTATTTATATTTCTGTATAGAGTTTAATAAAAGTTACAAATTAGTTAGAGCAAATTGGAACATTTCAGTTGAAGTAATTAGGACGTGATTAATTACGCTCATGTTTATGTTTTGATTGGCTTTTTGGGATAAATTTTTAAATTTTAGTAAAAAAACTAGTTAGACGTGGTTTTATTTGCGCTTAGTATATATTGACAATTCTATCATATGAAGACTTTGTATTAAAAATTTCCATCATTTCTGCTAAATGAATAAACTTAAATGAATTCATATTGTCAATTCTAAATAGACATAAATACATTGATAAATATAAAAAATATTTTTTAAGTGTAGATTTAGATTTTATAGAAGGTAAATATTGTCGAAGTATAGCCACCATACACGCTTACACGCATACCCAATAAAACTGATATCGGACACGCAACCTTTTGGGTTGTTTTTGATTCTAGGTTCTCATTGCCTTTAATGCGAAATAAAGAGAGAAGCTCATAAAAATACCACTTTCATAAGCTTGCACCCACTTGTGCTTGAATTGCACCCAATTGTGGCGCAGTGAGGCACAAGCGTGCGCCTATAAATGCTACAGGTTGTGAGTTCGACTTCCACATACACGGGCAAATGAAAACTACCCTTATCATAAAATTATAACTGATCGCTGTCTGTACATAAGAAAAGATAAATCAGAAAAACTATTACTATGGGCATGTTTTTAATTTATTTCAGGTTCCCAGGTACCTTCTGACTACCTGCTACTATACGGGATACAGCATAAAGCTCAACAAAATAAAATAATAATCTTAATATTAAATTTAACTGCTATATTCCTACTATATTATTGTTTCAGATTATGCACACTCCTGGGCTTGTTCCTGATAACAGTTGGCACGGGAGGCATCAAGCCTTGCGTAACGTCTTTCGGGGGTGACCAATTCGTACTTCCCAAGCAAGAGAAGCAATTAGCACTGTATTTCAGTATATTATACTTCAACACCTGCACTGGTAGTTTAATTGCGAAGACTATATCACCTATATTGAGATCTGAGGTGCATTGTTTTGGTGATAAGGACTGCTACTCATTGGCCTTTGGTGCTCCGGGCTTGGTGGTGCTGATGTCGATAGGTGAGTTTGGTTGTTATATGTTAATTGATTAAATAGAAATAGATAAGGTTTACTTCTAATAATAGATATAGATAGATAAAGAAAAGTCGAGTATATAATAAATGTAGAAGAGGTAATGTTTTCTTGTGTGTGCATTATACACCGTGAAGCAGATTTAATTTTAATTTAATTTGTAAGTAAAGATAAAGAGATAGAAAGGAAGTCGGGTATTTACTTTGTATATTTATCAATCTAAATGTTTATCATAATAACCTCATTGCTATGTAAAAGGGCGGTTATTTCTGTATTATTGTTGTTTATCTATAAATAGGTACTTTAAATCACACAGTTATTTTCCAGTTCCTTTGGTTGTTTAAAATTTCTTTGCTCAATCAACCGAACTTTACAAATTTGTCTTGCAAATTAAGCAGTACTAATTATTTGAGAATTAAATAAATTCATTATTTAGGTATTAAAATTTTGTAGTACATGAGCAAACTGTAAGCGCGGTGGTTGTGGGTTCACATTTATTATATTTCCATTTTATCGCTCTGGTGAGGAGGAAAAGCGCAACGTTGAGTTTCGTCACTCATAGCACACGCATAGCCTCAAAAAATTGGCGGAAAGTTTAAGAGTCACTTCGACTTAGTGGGAAGCTTAGTGGTACCATAGAGAAAGTTTAAACTACAATAATTTGAAATTTGTATTAAAATATATTATTTTTTACTTCGAAGTCTATATGAGAAAAAATTGTTCTTCTAAAGAAATTCTAATAACCTACAGTCTATGAAACCAAGGAAAGGTCGTGTCGTCCTTTCACAATGTACGCGTGTTTATTTGTTCTCTTTTTAATTGTATAGATCTACGAGTAAGTGACAGACAAGATAAGATGGTATCACAGTTGGTTATTTTTATACCTTTATTTGTCTTGGAGATGCATCTAAATATATTTACAGTAAGGAAGGCAAAGTAACCTAGTGTTAAGGCACTCTGTTGCCAACGCTTGTCCAATTTTCAAGATATTATGTGTTGTGTGGCGGAACTCAACGCTGCGCTGTGTTTTTATAATAATTTATTTCTCAGAATGGGAATCGCAAACATAACCGTCACGTTTTTAGTCGAACAAATGAAAATGTAAAACAAAATAAATACTTTTTTGAACAAAAGGTACCAATCATTTTTCATCCAAAGGCTAATAAAAAATGCCGAAATAAAAAATGGCGCGAAAACTAATATACCTATCCTAATTCAACATGACACAAAAGAAGAATAGGTAAACTAATAAAACTAAGAAATTGAACAACTTTTATAATATATGAGACAGTTTCATTTGAAACCATTTACTTTTGAAGGGTTTAAAATATAACAGAATAGCGGTCTCATGTGTTTCCAACACCCATTATTCATTGTCAAGTAAAACATGTTATTCTAGGTTTTATTATACAATTCACCTACGTGTGTCTTTTATAAAATAATATTTAACTATTTATTAATGACATGTGTGGCCAGTCGTGGCCAGAGGTACAAGCAAGCAAGAGGTGCGATTGTAAACGCGACCGGTTGTGGGTTCAATTTCCACTCGAGGAAATTAAATATTTTTTATTTTCATTTTTCTCACTCTGGTAACGAGAAGTTGAGTTCCGCCTGTCAAAACGCAATGCCTTCAAAATTCGACTGAAAGTGTCCGCACTTAATGTACGGGAGACAGAAGCTAAAAATATATACATATATAAGTTACAATGTTTTTAATTTCACAGAAATAAAAAAAATAGTTTCGGTAGGTATTACATATTTTTAAAGTAGTCAATTTTATTATTTCATAGTAATTTTCGTGAGCGCTAAACGTAGATATGTGATGAAGAAGCCCGAAGGGAATACTCTATTCGATTTCGTAAAATGTGTTTCTGTAAGTAATTGCTATTTGAGATATTAATGTCATGTTTTTATTATCGTAGCCATGTTCGTGACGTCCAAATATTGGTTCTGTAAGTGTACCTAAGCTTGTTTATGTATTGTAGAAGTCGGTTCAGGGTTCAGTTTCCGTTTGAGGTAAATATTTGTGTTGGTCGCTGATGATATATGTTTTTTCATATGTGGAGGCCGCCGCAGGGCGCAAGCATCTGACAACGCGATGATTGTGGAATTGATTCCCATTCGTGTGAGGTTGAATTATTATTTTAATAAATTTTCATTATTCAATATTAACATTTTTTCATTCCTTCGCTTTGGTACCAAGACAAAGTGCAGCCTTGAGTTTCGTCACTAAACATGCAATGTCTTGAAAGTGAGGTGTCGTCGTGAGGTCTTAAGGTTCCCTCTGCCTATCCTGTTTTATATGGGATACAGAGAAAAAAAATACGTCGATAGAGTTATTTTGAATATTTTGTTGCTTCAGAAAAAAATGCTGTCTATGTCATTAAGGCATAGTTTATTAATAAAGTAAACAGATATGTTGAGACTCGTATTGTTGGTATTCGTTTCGATTATAAAAGTATAATAAAATATATATATAAAAAAATATACCTAAATATTTAGCGAAAATTACATATATTGTACGACTGTTAGTACGAATTTCTCTCGATGGAATTTATATTTAAAAAAATACTTTCATTTCCACAATTTGGTCCCAGCAAGTAGGGGAGAGCGGGGCCAAAAGTTCCGATTTTTTTTTAACCTCAAATATTGCTACGAATACTTGATTTTAGTATTTATACAATATAATCAAATTCAACTTACATATCTTGACTTGCAATTAAAACAGTAATTTGGGGTATTATTTGTAAGACTTTTTTATTATGAATTTTTTTATGACTGAAGTCGGAAAGTAACAACTTACCCCGACTTGGGGCAAGTTGTTAACAGACCGGGGTAAATTGTTACCATATTTTTAAAGCTATTATTTGCAAAATAAAAAACAATAAATAATCGAACAAAGCCTGTTTATTTAAGGAATAATCAACAGTATCATAATAATTACCAGGCGCAAAATCAAATCTTTTTTAACCGACTTCTGTAAAAAAAGGAGATTATCAATTCGACTGTTTCTTTTTTTTATGTATGTTACTTCATAACTTTTGATTAGGTGAACCGATTTTGAAGATTTTTTTTTATTTGAAAGGTAGTGCTTCCCATGTAGGAACCATTTTTTTTTTGGTCTATTTTTGACAATGGTATCTATGAGAAAATCACATAAGTATTAAATTTGTATTGGTACGTGTGCGACAAAATGACGAATAACTCAATATCACGCCAACCGATTCCAATGATTCTTTTCTTATTTGAAAAGATACACTTCAAGGATAGTTTGATGAAAGTTTGGTTAGGTTCTGATTATAAAATCCGGTAAAAATTGAGAAAACTTGTTTTTATTTTGGTTAATATTAATTATACTGGAATAGTTACAAGGGAAAACTTTGTTAAAATTATTGTCAGAAGTAAGATTCCCCATCGTTGCATTTCTTTTCAACCAACCTCAAAAAAGAAGTTTTCATTTTCAACCGACTTCAAAAAAGGGAGAGGTTCCCAATTAGCCCGAATATTTTTTATGTATTTTCTTGTTAATATACCAAAATGTTAGTTTCCACAAAAATAATACCTAATTGAGTCAAGTTTTACATATCACAACAGATGTCACTCGTTAACAACCACTACCACCACAACCAACACTCGTTTAAGAAGTATCTTTTTTAGGTTACTTATCACTTAAAATCGTAAAAAGAATTAATTTTGAACAAAAAAAAACTGAACTGAAAAACAACGGAACTAAAAAATAAAAGATAATTTTACATAAAATAAAACTTATTTTGATTTTGTTAAACCAAAATAATAAACAAAAATGTTATACCTTTAGGTTTTTGCACTTAATATGTATATGTAATTCTTTGGTAACAGTTTTTATCTTATTCCTGCAATCTTTGAAAACTACATCCGCTGCTTTTTGCATCAACTCATATGACACATAACCTCGAGTTGATTTCCGACCATTTTAAATTAATATATAATATATTTTAAATTACAATATTTTTTAGTATGAAAAATTACAATATTGACATCCCATTATTGGTACAAATGAATTGGCGAAGGTTTTTCGTCACAACAACAGGTCACAACATGCCCCAAAAAAAGGGAACATTTAGCCCCAAAAACACGTGTTGAAAAAAAGTTAAATATAAATAAGATATAGAAAACATAAATAATTTACAAATAGTATTCCGAAATAGTAGGTAATATAATGTAAAAAAAACACTAACATACTCGAGGCTAATCGTTAAAATTTGTGAGATAGACCAAAAATATGAAATGCAAAAATATTTACAATCGTGCACCAACGACACCCGTGTGCTATTCCATTGGTTTCGGGTGCCACTGGATTGTTCAATATGCTGGCCATGGGTGCGCTATCACATTGCATTTCACTATATGTTTACTAAATATTCCTATCACTTTTCTCCGCGAAATTATTTCCATCGGAACAACTTACCTCGGTAACTTTTAGCCCCGCTCTCCCCTACGCGTTTTTTGTTAAACAATTCATATAACAGACAATCTATAAATTCGACAGAAGACTAGATACCTCGTCCCATAAAATAAAGCAATCTTATAAAAACAAAACCAATTCAAAGTATAAAAATTATAAATTATTTTCTATTCTAAGCTGGGGATAAAAAACGCCATAACGAAAAGAAAAGGAGCTAAACAATCACACTGGCTCGATAGCACTGAGCCCAAATACGACAGAAGATTTGTAAAGGACGTCAAGAAGACTCTATCGATTATGATGCTGTTTACTGTTTTGCCTGTATTCTGGGCGCTTTTGGATCAAATGGTAACATATATTACATTTTATTTTATTTTCATTACTTTTTATTTCGATTTTTATGATTTAAAAATCGTCTTTTATATTTATAAGCGTTTATTATTTCTCGTAAACTGAGATATTATTCAGTCATAGTTTGTTTCCAATTTCCAATACCTGAATGAAATATTTAATTATATATTTCAGTCTTGAATATGTTTCAGTCTTGTTACTGGTATATATATAGGTTTATACTTAAAAGAAAACATAGTTTCTATTTAGAATTCAGGCCGAATTTTCGCCCATTCAGGCGAAAAATGGAGAACTCGAGAGAAATTTATTTTTAAGCTTTCTGCCTACCCTACATTGAAAAGTAGAGAAAAATCTATTGAAAAATAATTAATGTTGCATGTTGTTATTGGCACAGGTGTGCGACTATAAATGCGACGATTGTGGGGTTGATTCTTATTTGTGAGAATTGATTATTTTGTATCTTTGTTTCCTGGCTCTCGTAAAAGAAAGAGGAAAAGCGCAGCGTCGTGTTCCGACTTCTTGTATTCAACACGCAATGTGTCAAGAATTCGGCTTCTCGGCTTTCCGAATTCTCAACACTAGGTTCCCAGGTTCCCTTTGTTGTGTGCGGGATCCAGCTAAGAAATAAAATAAATGTTGTTATTTTCGTTTTAGGGTTCAAGGTGGACACTAC